>VXAX01003645.1:649562-665842 GCA_013399835.1 Leptocoma aspasia
AGTCCTAAATATTTTTAACAATAAATAAATAAATAAACAAATAATATAACATGTAATTGCATATTATATACCAATATGAAAGTATAATTAATAATACATTATAATTATGATATAATTAATATTTAATTGTATATAATATACAGTAAATAAATAATATATATTGGTAGAGACATTAAGCCCCATTTCAAAGACATCAACACCCATCCCCTCACCCATGGAATTGTTTGTAAAGACATCACCACACACCTTTCCCATCACCCTCACATCCACCCCAGCCTGTGCCATCCTAATTACCTTCATACTTTTGGAGGTTTCCACTGTGAAATCCTGTCCAAAACCTTGCCCCTTTCACACCTCTTTGGGTTTTTTGTGGGGAAAACTTCAAAGGCAGACCTGAGCCTTGTGGCTTCCTGTACAGAAATTAACTTTTTCAGTGAATCCATCTCAGGATTTCTAATTTGCCTTCCTTCCGTGTTATGGAAGAAAAAGTAGTCTCAGGTTTTAAGCATTTCACAATTTAAACTCATTCCCTCTAGAAAATGAACTAAACCCTTTTGCCTATGGAATTATTTCAGCAAAACTTCTATCTTCCAAAATCCCTGGAGCACTCAGCATGAATTCAGAGAGTGATGATGGTTGGGAGAGACTTGTGGGGCTTGGCTGCAGGGTGGGGAAGGGGTCAGTGGTACTTTCATGGGGCAAATTGTTTTCCTTTCCATGGGGAAAACACTGGGACAGTGGGAATATGGAGGCCAGTGGGAAGTGAGCATGGTGGACAACTGCACAGGCAGGACCCAAGCAAAGAACAAGTCCCAGACTCCTCTGACACGCCCAGGGACAAGCCCACTTCCTAGTGAAGTGCTTACTTTAATTAGGTCAGCATTTGTGGTCAGTTAAGCTTCCACTTCAAGTGTTCTTCAAAAATTCAGCAAAGCTTCAGACAGGGGAATTCTAACATTTGTAGCACAACCTCTGTGGTGCTGGGGCTGCCGTGGCTGCTTAGAGCAGCTCACATTGTTGGACACTGCTGGTCACATTGCTGGTTGGGAGGCTCCAGGAATGTTCAAATCACCTCAGGAAAAGCACTTTGAAAAAACCCAGCATTTTCGAGGGTAAGATGTTTCTTGCTTCTATGTGTTGGTGAAAAAAAAATGGAAAATATCTCCACTGGAGTGACTTCACCCAATCTGATATTCAGAGCTGGAGATAAGCCCAGGGGAGTGATGGGCCCCATGGCTGAGGATGTGTGGGAGCTCACAAGAGCTGCCTGCCCAGCAGTGCCTCAGCAGTGGCAAGAGAGATGCTTCACCAATGCCTGGGTTCCAGAAAAGCTGGATCCCCTTTAGCTCCAGGAGGAGAATGTCCTCAGAGCTCCCAAACACACTTTTTTAAAAATTGATTTTTATTTTTCTTTTCCCCCCAAGAGAGGCTCCTGCTCTGCTCGGCGTGGCTCTCCTTCATGGGACACTGGGCAGGGAGGGCTCTGCAGCACTGGGATGTGACAGCTGGGTGGGAGCTGCAGCAGCCTGGTGGCAGAGCCTTGGGGCAGGACCAGGCTAAACTTCCTACGTGGCAGGAGACACCTCTGCCTACGTGCTCTGGGACTGCAGGCAACGTGCTGCCCCCAGGCACCAAGCAGCAGGAGCAGCAAGTGTGGTTAGGGCATGTTGCTGCTGTGGAGATTGAAGTTTACACTGCATTTATCTTCTCACAGCAAAAGCCTCTTTTAATGCACACTCGGAGCTTGTATACAAAGGTTTGCTTCTCAGGAAAAAATAAAAAACCCAAAAAACAGCTGGTAAGAATCTGTTTGTTCCCAAAAGTCCCAAAGGGGAGCTCTTGTTTGTTTAGGAGGTGTCCTGCTGTCGAAGAGCACTCTTCAGCTAGCAGGAGTGCTGCAGGAGTTTTCACAAAAAAGCTTTGTGGGGAGTCAGATCTGGGAAGAACACAATCTCCCACTTATTTTTGCCCAAGTTTTCAACATCTGGCTCAGTGCTCANGTGTGGGTGGTGGGGTTCTCTTTGGGGGGAGGGTGGTGGGTTCTCTTTGGGGTGAGGGTGGAGGGGTTCTCTTTGGGGTGATGGTGATGGTCCACTGTGGATTCAGTGAGATAAAGGTCAGCTTGGATGTGTCTGGGTAATGTTGTGGGGGGTGGCTGTAGTGCTCACCTCGTCTGAAAAACTGCCACAAGTCCCCACGGAGCCCCTTGAGAATGAGCTTCTCCTGGGGGACACATGCATCAGGGAGCCCCAATGGGTTTTTTCCCCAGCTGGGGGAATTGCCCTGCACTGAGCAGTCAGCAGCTGAGTCACAAATGTTCCAGGCCTCACAGGAGGCAGCTGCTCACAGGTTCAGCTCTTTTCCCCTGTCCCTGGGCACACTGGGATCTGCGGAGGGGAAAAGCGCCTGCTGCGTTATCCCGCTGGTTGCATTTAGGAAGGCTCTCTTAATGCTAGCCCTGTGCAGGCAGCTGACCCTGGAGAGGCAGGAGGGGGGCAATGTGCCTGTGTACATGCCTGGGAGGCTAATTTGATCTCCTCCCTGCCTCCCCCCTGCCTGCCACCTCAAAACAAACCTACAGCGTGGCAATGTGCCTCACGGATTAGCAAGGGGAGACCACGGCGTCGCTTCTGGGAAATGACACCGGCTAATGGCATGACAGGGCACTCTGAGCCTCAGAGACCTTTGGCAGGAGTCTGCAGTCTGAAATCAATACCCCCTGTGCTTCCTGTGCCCCCTGCTCCTGCTCGTCCCCTCCAGAGCCGAGCTTTCCCAGGGTCACAGCTCAGGTCCGCCTCATCCGGATGCTCCCTGTGACAAAACACTCTCTAAGGCTAAACGTGCTGGCAGATGGAAGGAAAAGTTTTCCTAAGCTAAAACTCAGTGTGTGTTTACAAGCAGGGCTGCTTTAGGAAACCAATAAACGTCACACTTTCCTGCTGGTAGCCTCAGGGGAAAAATATCACAGCTCTGAAACGCTGTTCCTACAAAAGGAGTTGGTGTGTGCCCATAGACACCACTGTAGTTTGTATCCATTTGAACAGGGAGTCCATAAATCTTTCCCAGGCATCTCTGGTGTTCCCTGCAAGAGGCAGCTTCCCCTCTCCAGCACCAGCTGCATTTCACATCATGGTAAAGACAGCAAAGGGAGACCCTTCTGCCACTCCATACTAACCATCCTGTGATTAAATCCATGCTTGCTTTAGCTTCATTGTGCCACTGGAGCTGAGTCAGGGTTTAATTTATCCCACATAGTTTACAAGGTCCTCATGAGCTTTCAGCAGAGGAGAAATGCACTCCCTGCCCGTGGTGTACTCAAACAGCTGATTGAACACCCCAGCTCTGAGCTGAGCAGGATCTGGGAGGAGAACACAGCAGCAGGTGGTGTGTAAAGGGATGTGTGACACAGCCACAGGCCTGAGAAATCCAAAATTATCTCTGAGACAGCCTTTCCTACCCATCAGAGCCACAGCACTGCTCTCATTGCTGGGTGGGAATTACTGCTCCCCAGATTCTGAATGCTGAGGGGTCCACAGGCTGCTTCCAGGAGGGATGGGAACTGTCTGTAATGTTGCACGTGTTTGGTGCCTCAGTGCTTCAGGGGGCAAATAAGATCACGTCTCCTCTTCCAGGTTCTCTCCTCCAGTCAGTGCCTCTACCTTTCTCTATGATTTTTCCTGATTTGTCCTAAATATTTTTAACAATAAATAAATAAATAAACAAATAATATAACATGTAATTGCATATTATATACCAATATGAAAGTATAATTAATAATACATTATAATTATGATATAATTAATATTTAATTGTATATAATATACAGTAAATAAATAATATATATTGGTAGAGACATTAAGCCCCATTTCAAAGACATCAACACCCATCCCCTCACCCATGGAATTGTTTGTAAAGACATCACCACACACCTTTCCCATCACCCTCACATCCACCCCAGCCTGTGCCATCCTAATTACCTTCATACTTTTGGAGGTTTCCACTGTGAAATCCTGTCCAAAACCTTGCCCCTTTCACACCTCTTTGGGTTTTTTGTGGGGAAAACTTCAAAGGCAGACCTGAGCCTTGTGGCTTCCTGTACAGAAATTAACTTTTTCAGTGAATCCATCTCAGGATTTCTAATTTGCCTTCCTTCCGTGTTATGGAAGAAAAAGTAGTCTCAGGTTTTAAGCATTTCACAATTTAAACTCATTCCCTCTAGAAAATGAACTAAACCCTTTTGCCTATGGAATTATTTCAGCAAAACTTCTATCTTCCAAAATCCCTGGAGCACTCAGCATGAATTCAGAGAGTGATGATGGTTGGGAGAGACTTGTGGGGCTTGGCTGCAGGGTGGGGAAGGGGTCAGTGGTACTTTCATGGGGCAAATTGTTTTCCTTTCCATGGGGAAAACACTGGGACAGTGGGAATATGGAGGCCAGTGGGAAGTGAGCATGGTGGACAACTGCACAGGCAGGACCCAAGCAAAGAACAAGTCCCAGACTCCTCTGACACGCCCAGGGACAAGCCCACTTCCTAGTGAAGTGCTTACTTTAATTAGGTCAGCATTTGTGGTCAGTTAAGCTTCCACTTCAAGTGTTCTTCAAAAATTCAGCAAAGCTTCAGACAGGGGAATTCTAACATTTGTAGCACAACCTCTGTGGTGCTGGGGCTGCCGTGGCTGCTTAGAGCAGCTCACATTGTTGGACACTGCTGGTCACATTGCTGGTTGGGAGGCTCCAGGAATGTTCAAATCACCTCAGGAAAAGCACTTTGAAAAAACCCAGCATTTTCGAGGGTAAGATGTTTCTTGCTTCTATGTGTTGGTGAAAAAAAAATGGAAAATATCTCCACTGGAGTGACTTCACCCAATCTGATATTCAGAGCTGGAGATAAGCCCAGGGGAGTGATGGGCCCCATGGCTGAGGATGTGTGGGAGCTCACAAGAGCTGCCTGCCCAGCAGTGCCTCAGCAGTGGCAAGAGAGATGCTTCACCAATGCCTGGGTTCCAGAAAAGCTGGATCCCCTTTAGCTCCAGGAGGAGAATGTCCTCAGAGCTCCCAAACACACTTTTTTAAAAATTGATTTTTATTTTTCTTTTCCCCCCAAGAGAGGCTCCTGCTCTGCTCGGCGTGGCTCTCCTTCATGGGACACTGGGCAGGGAGGGCTCTGCAGCACTGGGATGTGACAGCTGGGTGGGAGCTGCAGCAGCCTGGTGGCAGAGCCTTGGGGCAGGACCAGGCTAAACTTCCTACGTGGCAGGAGACACCTCTGCCTACGTGCTCTGGGACTGCAGGCAACGTGCTGCCCCCAGGCACCAAGCAGCAGGAGCAGCAAGTGTGGTTAGGGCATGTTGCTGCTGTGGAGATTGAAGTTTACACTGCATTTATCTTCTCACAGCAAAAGCCTCTTTTAATGCACACTCGGAGCTTGTATACAAAGGTTTGCTTCTCAGGAAAAAATAAAAAACCCAAAAAACAGCTGGTAAGAATCTGTTTGTTCCCAAAAGTCCCAAAGGGGAGCTCTTGTTTGTTTAGGAGGTGTCCTGCTGTCGAAGAGCACTCTTCAGCTAGCAGGAGTGCTGCAGGAGTTTTCACAAAAAAGCTTTGTGGGGAGTCAGATCTGGGAAGAACACAATCTCCCACTTATTTTTGCCCAAGTTTTCAACATCTGGCTCAGTGCTCAAACCAGGCCACATCCCCTTTGAACCTCTCTGTCTCCAAAGATGGTGTTGGAGTTCCCTGGCGTGCCTGACCCCTGTGCCTCCAGGGATGCTCCATGCCAACATATGCATTGCATAGATTGGGATATTCTCAGCCAAGACAATAGATTTAATCCTTGGTGACAGTGTGTAAATGAAACAGATTTTAACATCTGGTCTTCTGTTTTTAAAACACAATGGCACTTCGTAAATAATACAACATTGTAACTCCCAGAAGGCTCTAACAAGTACTTTATTAGGTGTCACGTCAGTGCCCTATTTTGCAGCAACTGCCCAGAACTAGATGTGCTATAATTCAGTTACACTGTAAGTAGCTACTAATGAGGCACATTATTATAAAGAGCCAATGCCATGCAGCTAGACCGCAGTAAATCTGGAGTAATTCCAGTGAAATCAGTGCTAAAGCATGGATATGCCCTTATGAAATGAAAAACAAAAGCTTGCTCAAAACAAAAAAAAAAAAAAAAAAGGAGGAAAGTTCTGAAGAACTGTGACATTTTGAAGAGGGGTTTGTGGAAAGCTCCTAATTCTTATTTTTTGCCCTCCCCTCTTTTCCACTCCGTTCTCATCTGTCACTCATGTATTGAGTATCCTGACAAGTCTGCCTGATGATTAATGCTCCTGTTTTGTGGGTTTGCATAGTGCCTCCTGAGTACTTAGCAGGTCTTAGAGAGTTCAGTTCACTAAGCTCTCAGCTTGTCTGGCAGTCCCAATGGCTTAATAATGCAAAATCATAAACCAGACTGCAACTGATTCTACTTTTCCAGTGTATTCTTTTATCAGGAGCTGCTATGTGGGATCTGGAAGACAGCAGCATAATTAGATGTGTGCTGACTGGGATTTCCCTCCAGCAAGCACAGTTCTGACCTCCAGCTCCACATATAAGCAGGGATTTTGGGGAGATGGATTTTCTGGGGATAATAATGCTTTCTTCACTGTAGGATGGAGAAGTTCATAAAGCAGCTTTCTGAGCATAGAAAGATTTCTATCCTCTTCCCTGAGATTGCTCACTCAAATATGGTCTTAGAGCAGAGCTGAAATTGCTATATGCTCTCATAATATATCAAATGGGATGCAACATAGCTGCGTGATGTAACCTAAAAATTACCTCACCCTCCTTAAAACCAGTCTTATTCACCCAGTTTCCAGCTGATAGATTTATTTTTAGCCCCGAATGGCATTACCTCCCGTAGCAGACGAGGAGGCTCGTTTCTGATCTCTGCCTAATTAATAGGGAGTGTGTTAGCAGAGCCCAGCCCTGGTGTGTGTGTGAGGATAGGTCACTCCATGGGTCCGTGTGCGTGTGCTGGCTGACAGCACACCCATCACACCCATCCTGCCAGGGGGGCACAATCCAATTTGCTGCTTCCTTTCGATCCCAACAACGTCATTACCTCCTGCTAATGTGGTTAGGAGGGAGCAGGAGATGCTCTGGGATGCTGGCTGGTGCTGGTGAAGCAGTGCCAGAGCACGTGTGCAAACCCTGGGCCATGGGGGCAGTTGCAGCTTGCAGGGCACAGGGATGCTCTATCCTGACCATAAAATTGGATTAATGCTCCAGCTGGGACACTGAAGCATGTCCTGTGCTGAGACTGCTCTGAGCAGCGTTAGGCAGCAGTGTGACACCCGTGTAAAATTACTTTTCTGTTGTGATTTCTGCAGCTTAAGACAAATCAACTCTGATTCAGCAAAAAAAAAAAAAAAAAAACCCAAAGAAAAAAAAAATCAAACCTATGTGAAGCTTGAGCTGGGCTTCCGTAGGACTGTCCATGAGCTGCTGATGGGCAGATGCTCCCATGGACCCTCCAGAGACAGGAGTGGGAGGCATCCATTCGATCTTGCAACCTTTCTGCTCTCCCAGGCTGGGACACCAAACTCACAGCAAACCTGGACGAAACCAAAACTTTTTCTTTATGAAGCAGTAAGATATTAAGTGGACTGGAAGTCTGCTACCCTTCCTCCTAGGGGAGCACCCTAATCATAAAGCTATAGAAGCACACTTCTCCTTTCCTACCAGCCCAGCCCAGTTAAAATGTAATTATTTCAAAGACCAACATTGCATCAACATCAGGGAATGAAGCACATATCACCCCTTCAGCATCCTCTATGATTCTGTGGCCACGAAGCCCAGGAAATTGGTTCTTATATAATGGTTTGGGTTAGAAGAGACCTTAAAGATCATTTAGTTCTGACCCCTTTCACCATGGGAGGTCCCACTCCTATTGTTGGAGGCAGAGCCATGATTTAGTCTTCCATAAAAAAAATCAGCTTCCTCAGCTGTGGACCTTCAGGAGGAGCATGAGGAACTGTTGAATATTGGAGAGGGCAAAGTATGACCTTACAAGCATCTTGGAAGCACATCTGCAGCCCAGACTGCACCTGGTAGCTCCTAATTTTGCCGCATGATCAGCTTGAGGAAAGAGCAAGGTGCTGGGATATTTGGTTCTGCCAAGATAGGTGCATTGGGAAGAGTTACGGTCAGACCCTGAAATACCTGGAAATCCTAATTTAAAAAGGCATTAGCAGATCTGATCTTGAGAGCCTCCTGAGCCCTGCCTCTGCAGAACAAGGGGTTTTCACCTTGCAGCCCCAAGCAGCTGTTGAGGCCATTGGGACGTCAGTGCAGAGGAAGGGATGTGCACTTTCCTCTGCAAAAGAGGTGTGATGAGGTGAAAAATGCTATGAGTGTGCAGTGCTTGTCTCTTTTGACAGTAGGAGCAACCAAATAATGCTGACAAGCAGAAATACAAAAAGTGTTTGCGCTGTGCTCCAGACACAGAGAAAGAATAAGAAACCAGATATCTTCTGTCCCAGTCCCTGAGTGTGGATGTCAAATCAGACTCCTTTCCCTTTGGTGCAAAGGTGGACTGAATTTCTACTTGTTCTATATAAGAGTTTTGCTACACTTGTGTTTTAAAAGCCCCACCATGTTTTCTCATGTATCTTTGTCACATAGCTGATTTCTACTTTTTGAATAAAACAGTTTTTTGTTTTGTTTTTTTTTTTTTTTTCTCAAATACCTCATGCAAGGTCTATTTTTTACCCATTTCCTCTGGCTTGGCACAGTGAATCACTTGTTCACACAGTGCTGAATGAAGCCACTAATTAAAGATGTGATTATTATTAGACTGTAGACAGGCTATACTTACAGAAGTGCAGCAAATGACTTGTTTGTACTATTCTTTAGCTTATCTCCTGCCCCTACCCAACTGCTTTGAGTGCAAACATGTCTACGCTCACAAGGTATGATGGCAAATTTTCTCTGGATTCATGCTTTTGTACACAGATACACATTCTTAAGTAAGGAAGCCTGGAAAAGTAATTACCTGGCTGCTTGTGACTCATTTGGTTACCCTGAAGTAGCTCTGAGGCTTGAAAGGGCTCTCGTGCTCCTGCTGAGCTGTTTGCTGGCTTTGCAAGGAGTCCATTGGAGTGAATACCTGCTCTGCCACTCACACGGGTCAGGCAGAAAAAATTTAGGGTGGAAACATGCCCAGGGGAACAGTCTCATGCAGGTCTGAATCATAGAATGGTTTGGGTTGGAAAGGACCTTAAAGATCATCTCATTCCACCCCCTGCCATGGGCAGTGCACCTTCCACTATCCCAGGTTGCTCCAAACCCCTTCCAAGCTGGCCTTGGACGCTGCCAGGGATGGGGCAGCCACAGCTTCTCTGGATAACCTGTTCCAGTGCCTCCCCACCTTCATTGTAAAGAATTTCTTCCTAATATCTCACCTAAATGTCTTCTCTTTCAGTTTAAAACCATTTCCCCTTGTCCCATCACTCCATGCCCTTGTCCAAAGTCCCTCTCCAGCTCTCTTGGAGCCCCTTTAGGGATTGGAAAGGGCTCTGAGGTCTCCCTGGAGCCTTCTCTTCTCCAGGATGAACAACTCCTGCTCTCTCAAGCCTTTCCTCATAGGAGACTGCTCCAGCCCTCTGACCACCTTCATGCCCCTGCTCTGGACCATACAGATGAGGTTCTCAGCATCATTTCTTTAGCTTAAGCAGGAGCAAGCTGGCAGATTTCTGGCAAAGCTCTGGTTAATAATAAATCACATTCCTCTGCTGGCCCTGCTCACATCTGTGAAACAGCCCAGCCACCTCTCCCTTGTGCTCTGCACTGCCAATGTCCCACTTCAGACATGGAGCTGAGCAGTAGCTCGGGGCACCCAGTGTTTTATCTGCTTCAGTAAAAATTCATTTATCATGACATCTCAAAGGGTCTGTGCAGCAGGTGAAAAATGGGTGGAAGCAGGCGAAGAAATACATCACTTTACAGTCAACCTTTCTGTGATGGAACAGATTAAAAGCAACTCTGCAAGAAAATAGCATCCCAAATCCCAGCAAAAAATAAAACATAGAGCCTTACAAAGATAAGAAATATGATGTTTGGGGGAAAAAAAAGAAGCTTCCCTTCTGTTTCTCAGACAAACAGTCTTTTGTAGTGAGATGTGTGCTATTTTCCTATGGCTTTTAAATTGGTTTCTTGATTTGTTTCTTTATCTGCTCCCTGAGACTTTCCTGATTAGTTGAGATTTCTGCACTCACTAGTTGATTAAATAATGAATACATTTGTTTGATTTGCAGTTGCTTACTTAATTAAAATTTCTTTTCAGTGCCCCAATTTCCATTATGATTTCAATTTTGCATTTAATCACTCTGTTGTTCTTTGCTGCCACCTCTCTTAATAGAGGTCTACTCTCCTCTCAGCCTTATTGCAAAGCCTGTCTCAGCTGCTCATGGGCACAGAGAAAACTCCATTTGTGCAGTTGATTTAGACAGGAACTTCAAGCCTGGAGGGAGAGGGGGGAGGTTGAATTTGCAGGAATATCCAAAGAATAAAGATGTGGTTTAGTCTAGGAGATTAATGAAAACTATTTCTATCACTGTCTGGTCAAGGAGCATCACATTTGCCTGTGGAAAAAGATCAGATTTTATATTTCACATCCTGTAGGCCAAGGCTAAAGGAAGGTTTCTCTATTTCATAATGCAGACAGTGATCACCAGTGTTGGCCAGTGGTTTGTAGCAGTGGGAAAATGTGTTCTTCACCAGAAAATGTGTGGTGAGGCATGAGATCAATGTTCTCATGTCGATCCATTTGAGAACACTGCATTTTCTTGCCTTTTTTATTCTCCTTTCTCTTTATTCTCACTTTCCCCCTCACCTGGATCTGCTCTTTCTTCTGTATTTCCTTTCTTGCAGCAGACAAGAAATTTCTGTCCTGAACTTCTTTCTGAGTCTGAACCTTTTTTTATTCACTGTTGGGATCACACATTAAATGGTTAATGCTGTGCCATCACCAAAGTTTAATGCCAATATCACAATCTGATTATTGAGGGAGTGAGGGGAATCCCACTTTTGGTGGTAGTGGGGGCTGCAGACATGGGCACATTCCTCTGCATCAGTTCACAGTCAAAGGGGACCCTGAGTCAGGAATGTAATATTGATATTTCAAAAGAAAAGGCATCTGTCATCCCATGCACAGCAAGCTCAGCATTTTTTTTAACAGCCAGGCAAGGCAGAAACACTGCATGGCAAACCCCTCCCCAGGCACATGATAATGCTCTTATGATGGGGTTCTTGGAGAATAAAATATTTATTATATATTTTGCCATCTGCACAAGTACTGCAGTAAGAGTCATCAAAATGTGCAGCTGGAAAAACTGATCAGAGGTGAAGAGGGTGCAACATGGAGGGGTTCAAGGAGACAGGCACTGAGGACAACTGATACTTTGGGAAGCTGGGAGGAGGGAATGACCAGGGTTAATGGCTTAAATCCTTATCCACCCAGGAAATCCCTTTAACTCCAGTGAAGTGAATATATGTCAGCTTAGAAATCACAAGAACATCTGGTTTATGTACTTGCAGAAGTAGGATTGGTTAAGGACTCAAATTTTTCTGTGCTTCCACATCTACAACTATTAATTCAGAAAGAAATACAAATGTATCCTTTAAAGCTGCCCACAAATAAATGACTCTTCTGGAGTTAAGAATTATTTTTGCTAACACCAAAAGCAGTAGGAACAGATCTTGTAATCTTTGACAACTGTGTGTGATAAGTCTATGACAAATCTGCCTTTTCATAGAAAATAGAAGTCAGCTATTCATAAAAAAACCCCAAAAAACCAAAAACCAAAAACAGAGCTGAAAGAAAATTGAAAATTTGTCTTTCCTGAGCATAGGACTTCTGGGAGCCAGAATCAGAGCAAAAGCCTTCCTTCCCCCAAAAGCTGTCTTGTTTTTAGAGTAACAGACACAGAATAAATGAGTGAAAGTAAGTATCTCATCCATCCCCTGTTTGAGGAGGGACTAAAGTGGGAAGAAACCCCATGAAGATGTTTTCAGAAGGGATGTAGTGGACCTTAAAAATAAATACTTGACATCAAGTGCATTAATCTAATTCAAATACTTATCCTGGACATTTTATTAGCTCTCTTTCTCAAGGAACAGTCACCCAAACCTTTCCTGCTCTGGTCTGTGATTTGGATCTGTCCCAGTCACCAGCAGTAGTGACTGTGAAAGTGGGTCACATGTGATTAAACATCTTACACTGCTGAAAACACCCATTTGTGAATTATTTATCTGCTTTTCTTATAGACAGTGGAGTTTGGGAGTTAGAATAGTGTGTGGGCTTGGAAGCCCAATCCACCTTGTCCTCTGAAGCTGGTCAGATGAATCATGTGCACAAAGTGAATATTTCTCTGCAGTGACTGCAACAAGACCTGAGCCTGATAACATGCAGGAGCCTGGATGGCGAATCACTGAAGTTGAAGGGTATTAATCTTGCATGTCATGTGCCTCTGTAGATTTTCTGTTCTCTGCATTGAGGGACCAGACAATGTACACCCAGGTTTTATCACTGGGAGGAAGATATATATGTGTGCAGCAGGGAAAAGAGGAGCAAAGGCTGGTCACACAAACTGAACTCCTGTCTCAGTTGGCCATTCCAAGTAGCATTTCCTTCAATATAATTTCTCACAAGGTTAGGTACAAAAAGGTCCATTTGAAGTCTCTGATGAGACACGGGTGTCTCACAAAGGACAATTCATCCCCTCTTAAATCAGATGTCTCAGGTACATGGGATGAATCAGACTCTGGAGGAATTTCTCCCTCTCCACCAACTATTTTTTAGGCTTAATTTTTAATGTAAAGTTTAGCATTTGCTGAGCAGTAGCAATAGCAGCAAACTTGCTCTTGCCATTTAAATGCTCAAGTTAAGTTGTATGTAGGCACCTGGTTACAACTGCCTCCATAAATTTGAGAGCTAAAATGTAAAAAAAGAAAATCAGTCCAATGTGGGATTTTATTGTTTTTCTTAATTCTCTCACGATTCAACAACTTTCCCATCGTAACCTTTTGCAGCTCATACTGGTTTAACTTGTGGATTAACCACCTCTAAAAAGATAAATCCCATTTTGCCAATGAAAGGCTTGTCCCACTATAAAACATGTCTGTGAAGCTGTTGAACATCTCTTGATGCCAACATCCCTGAGGAAGGCTTTTGACTTGGTATTAATCACAGTCTGAAGCACCATCAGCCTTAACATTTCAAATTCAATTAGCTCTTCCTCACGCAGTTCATAATTCAGATGGTTTTGTTGTAAATCAACCACAACATAATAACCTGAGTCACTTTTAAGCACTCAGTGGACAAGTGTGTGTTCAGCTCTTCAATAAGTATTGATAGCAGGTTCAAGTCACAGAACAAAGATTCAATTATACCCAGGACTAGCAACGTCTCGAGTATTTCTGATCAAGGAATTCATTACAGAGCGAGCACTGGAGAAGTTCATAATTGAATCATTTAAATGAAAAGGGGAGGCTGTCATCCTCTAGGCTGATGAGTGAAAATAAAATGGGGATTTTGGCATGGCAGCACCCCTGTGTCATATGGAAGGACCATAGTCCAAACCTCAGTGAAGGCACAACGCATTCACACAACTGTTTGAGTCCACCTGGAATTAGGGGAAATACTGGGGAATGTGGTGATGTTTAACAAATGCCTGACTGATGTAATTTGGACCCTTGGTTGTACAGACTGTTTTTAAACCATCTTGGTAAAGCCTGGCCTGTTCCTTGAACTGCACCACGATGGAGAGCAGCTCTGGGAGGAAGCTGATGGCTTCTGGTGGTGTTTTGTGAGGGGGTGGACTGAGAAAATGAAGAATTTTCATAGAGAGGCTGTTACGGATTTCCACAGGCTGACATGTGGAGCAGTATGGAGGGAAAGCCCAAATGCTGTGAAGGAGAGAAAAAACAGCTCGTGGCAAGAACAGACATCTAGGAAGTGCTTGAAAATTACGTGTGACTGAGCATTAAAATCCTTTAAATGAACATTTGGGCTTATGTTTACCCACGAAGGTCAACAATAAAGGAAACAGAGACAAGCACTCTAATGAGCTCTCATTCCCTGAGGCACGTGTTGCCTTTTTTTCAGGTAACAGCACCCTTTCCAGTGCTAATGATTTTCTTCTGTGTTGCAAGGCGGATTTTCTTTTGCCATTTGCCCTCCACCTATTCACGACAGATGGTGTGATGTGCAGTTTTGGGAGCTAGTCTAGGGTGCATGAACTGATATGCATTAGGCTCACAAATGCAATTGTGTCTTACCTGTCTGACCGAGGAATCCATCTACTAGAATAAGTAAAAAGCCAGAGAAAGGCAGCAGCTTGTATTTGTTTATTGTGTTTTTCTTGGGGAAAAAAAAATAGTTTTGCCTTTCTGCCAGAACTTTAAATCACATTTCAACAGAATATGTCGGGGGCTTAAGGTCATCCTCTTATGAAAGCACAGGCAGAGGGTCTGGGAAGTTTCAAGCTGAAATAAAGGTTTCTGGTCTAGATAAATTCGAGGCATGCAGCAAGATGCTTTGCTCTCATGGATTTAGGCCCAAAGCCTGCAAACTCTGAAGTACTTAATTCACATGAGTAGATCAGTTGAAGCCTTTGTATCCATTTCCGGGAGACAGGATAAGCATGTGCATAAATAGCAATAAATCAGGTAAAAATCAATGTTTTCCACCCTCTATGCCTGCTCATTCAATCATGATAATGATAATTCTAGTTGGTGCTTATCCTCCCCAGTTTTGCCTCTGTTGTAGGAGGCATGGCTGAGGCTCAAGGCAATTTGTGTTGGCCCACACATGACCCACAACTGACCTAGAGACTGATTAAAGCAGCATTGCAGGGCTCAGTATAATGTGATCATTAAAAGGGGCAAATATGGTAAATTAGGAGTATTAATCACATGCAGAAGTTTGTTTTCCCCCAGATCATAGAGGGCTGTATTGACAACAAGTTCACACTGTTTATGCCCTGGACAGACCCGAGCTCCTGGAGGATTGTTCCTTTCCTGTTGCTGGACTGGAAGAAGAGTGTGTGGGGACAGTGCTGAGATGAGGTGGGTCCCTGAAGAGCAGACTGTAACAACTTGAGCCATCACCCAAGTTTGGTCCAGGGCTAAGCCAGACCATTCTGCCAAAGCAGGGAGCCAGGTGAGGACAGTCTGACCTCTTAGGCCAGCAAAATATTGCACAATTATTTGCACTGGGTTAAGAGAAATTGCATTATTGCTGTTTACACCCACAGTAATACTGCCACCAATTTATGGAGGGTCAGACTTAGATGTTGACCAGCTCACAAATTCCCTTTTAGGAAAAATTTCCCCTGTAAGCAAAAGTTTTTAAAAAATCTCTGGCACAGCAGCCTGGGTGGAGGAAGGCTCATAAATTGATGTACATATTGTAAACACTTAACATTAGTGGCTGTTTTCAATGAGCAATGAGATCTGGCAAGGAAAAACAGGTCAGCAGCATTGTTATATTTATTTGTCTATTTAAGCTATAACTCTAACTGGTTTTTGGCCCCATTCACCTCTTCCTAGCTGTCCAAATTTGTGGTCTGTGTTAAGACTTAAGCTCTAACTCAGATACTCACATGTTCCCTCCTTCCTTCTCTGTTCACAGAATATGCTGAGTGGGAAGGGATCCATCAGCATTATGGACTCCAACTCCTGGCCCTGCACACAACACCCCAAAAATCCCACCATGTCCCCTGAGAGCATTGTCCAAATGTTTCTTGAACTCTGTCAGGCTTGGTGCTGTGACCACTGCCCTGGGTTCCAGTTCCCAGTCACCTTCTGGGTGACAAACATTTCCTTGATATTCAGCCTAAACCTCCCCAACTCTGCTTTGTGCCATTTCCTTGAGCCCTGTCACTGGTCACAAGACTGAAGAACTCAGCTGGATCTTTGCAGTGTGTCACCTACACCAGCTTTGGCAGATCTTGGTAGGTGTTTGACATCTTTTGGGTCAAAAGTGTTCATGGAAGGTTCACCTGCAGAAGGAAGAGTGTTAAGTGGGAATGCAATGGAAACATAAAAAGCCCTGAACTGAGGCCTTGCAATCTCCAGCTGCACTGTTTATAAGGTCTCCTTTTCACTCTGACCCAATGTGGAGGCCATGACTAAGGTCTGGGATGTTATTTTCTGCAGTGTAAATTACAGAGCAAAAAAAAAAAAAAAAAAAAAAAGGCAACCAAAAAAACACCTTGGTACCCCCGC
>VXAX01003645.1:665902-737884 GCA_013399835.1 Leptocoma aspasia
CGTTAAAAAAAAAAAAAAAAAAAAAAAAAAAAAAAAAAAAAGTCACCTAAAAAGTCACCTTGTTCCTCCTGCTACCTCTACCTTGCAACAAGTTTCTCAACATGTTCTACCCAGAGACTCCTTCCTCTATGGAACAAGTGATAGGACAATGAAGGAAAAATTCTAATAAACATTTTCCTAAGGAAAAAATGGTAAAAGTTGTTAAAATAGCAAAATTTCAGATGGAATTTTCAAATTAAGCTGTCTGGTTAATTTTTTTTTGATAGCAAAACAAGAAAGATTTCTCTTTCTCCTAATCTCCCCCAGCTCAGGGAAGCACAGGCACCATTCCAATAAAAATTTCATATGGAAGCCAGAGGGGAATTACCAGTTATCCATTCAAATGGTTCTGTGCAAGACCAATCAGCATAAGGGACATGGACCAAGCCCTGGCTTTTGAGGACATTAAACAATCTGAAGATACTGAAGTGTGACTTTGTTTAAAGCTTTCTGTTGGGGCATCATTATCAGTTTCCCTGGTGATTAATAGTGTTCCTGTGACTCAAAACCATGGTGATGTCAAGATCTGCCCATGTCCACCCCAGTTACCAGAAATGTAATGCAAAAGGAGGGTTAAGCCCAGAATTTCAGGGAAAAGGGTTGAGTACAAGGTTTAATGTATTAATCACAGCAGTATAAAGGATTGAGATTGTGTGGAACAGAAATTTGTCTTCAAGAAAGGGGCACCACAGTGATGTCCAGATGATTTCTCTCTCCTTGACCTTTTGAGGGAGCCTCCTGCCGTACTCTAGAGACTAGACCACACATATTAATACTTTCCTGATTGACACTTGCATTGGGGTCATTCTGCATACAGCATTTCTTCAATTTCCTTCTCAAATCTGTGTCAAAATGAATGGAAAGATTTGGTACACCTTGAAGGTGTCCCTTTGAATGTGACTGAGCTTGCACTTGGACCATGCCTTCCCCAGTGCTAGTGCAGGATGCACTGTGAAGAAGGTGGCACTGCCAAGAGCTCACCAGAGGAAATGCACTACTGAAATAATAAATATTCTGACCTTTTCTGCCTTCCCTGATCTTATGTGACAGCAGAGGTCTAAGATGGACAACCTTTTTCACTTTCCTTCATCCTAAAGTATTTTGTTATTCTTTTTCTTTGGGAACATGAAGCTCTTTACTTGCTTTCACCCACAGAAAACACATTGGAATTAGGTGCTGGAATTTGGGCTGGGGAGGTAAAACTTGGCCTTTTTGCAGACATGGCTCCATGCTGCAGAATGATGGGGACCAGGCACTGAATGGAGGTGCAGCCCTTTTCATCCACTTTGCATGAAGTGGTGCTGGAGAGACCCTGGGAGAGGCGTGAGCACAAGAAATCCAGGGCCAATGCCAATTCTGAGAAAGTGGCCTCTCTACAACATCTACTTTTCCTTGTTGCACATTTTAACCCATTTACTTATCACATGGTCTTGTGGGAACAGGCCTATAATCCAAGCCATATTTGTTTTAATTGCCTCTGTCTTTCTTTGCCACTTGGCACATGTACAAAATGAGGAAAGAATAGCTTTTATGGGAGTAAAATTCTATAAAGAATCACTCATATGCAACAGACCACATACTCATGGGGGGATGTGAAAGTTGCTTTGACCATGGGTTGTTTTGTGCCATTAACTTATTATTATGCATCCCAGGAATGGGTGGAAAACCTTTTTGCTTCACAAAGTCCCTCCTTTGCTGTGCCACATCAATCTTACTCAAAGCTGCTGCATCCCAGTACTTATAAAGGAGATTAGACACTGCATTTGCCACAAATAAAAGGAATTGTAGCAGTTCTGTGACAACAAAGCTGACCACACTTTCCTGGATGCTGGCACAAGGTTTGGGTGTTGACTTCTCCCAGGGATGGCGTGTTCCAGAGCTGATTTCATACCCTGCACCAGCATTTGGGCATCACCTACCCAGCACTGAAGAGCATTATCTAACCAAACCACCCAGTTTCTGAAGAACTTTCAGGGAGAAGGTCTGGAGGGTGGCAAATCACAGGGAGAACTATCTCCCATGCCAGCTGCTCCAGCCCTCTGGGCATGGGGGGGTTTGGGGCTGGAGCCAAGTCCTCGCAGGCACACAGTCCTTTCGCCACTCCAAGGCACGAGCAGATGGAGGAGCACAGCCCTTTCCCAGCCCCTTATATGGAACAGATTTCAGTAAAGGAGATAATCCAGCCCGAAGGGGTTATACAGATAATACCCAACAGGCATGATGGAGACACGCTCTGGGAAATCCCTTATATGGCAGAGCTGGATAGGCTCAGATCTCCCAAATATCTGGTGCATAAGGCAGCTCTGTAAGGAGTCAGACAGCAGGCAGAAAGCCCTGGTGCAGTGACAGAGCTCATCTTCCAACCACTCCCTTTTAAAGCTGATCTCAGAGCAGTGCAGCCTCTCTGCCTCTTGTAGCCACCTTTTGGAGGGGATTAATCTCATTTCAATTAAGGTGTCTATCGTGCAGACACCTGCAGAAATGCTGTAAACTCCCACTGAGGTCACTATAGACACAGGGGCACTTCTAGCACTGTTTTTCTGCCCTGGTTGGAGCCAGACCATGGAGATCATGAAGTGTTTAGCTCCTCTCTGGCTGTACCAGTTGGTGCCTCCACCAGACCCAGACATTCACCCTTAGACAAACAAACCTGTCAGTTGCATGTGAAACCTGGCACATCTTTAGATACCTTTTTCCACCCCCACTTCAAAAATAATTACTCAACTTTTTTTTTTTTTGTTGTTTGTTTTAATAAATGCATTCTTTCATCTTCAAATGGATGAAAAGCACTTTGTGTAAGTACTCCAGAACAAAATGACACGTTGTTAAGGAAGTTCATAAACGTTGTTTGTATCCAGAAAACTAAGCTTCTTGAAAGATTTTTAAAAAATATGAACTATTCTTTCCAAGTCAAGGACTTGTAAATTTGTGACAAAATTCCAGCCTTGTCAGACTCAATTCAAAACAGCTATTTTGCATTTGAAAGCAAAAAAAAAACCGGAGTGACTGGTTGCTACATTTTCAGAACAACTCTGGATATATCCAGCTTCATAAAGCCCATGGTGTTCCACCAAAGGATGCTGTTCATAAGCCAGACTTGGAGAGCCCAGTGTCAATTTCCCAGCAGGGAAATTCTTCTCTTCCCAGGAGAGGAATGCACCTTTCCCCATGATCCCCATTCCTTCATGACTATAACCTCTACCTTGTTGCCCATGCCTCAATATGAAATATGTCAGAGGGTGCTGTGGAAGGATATCTTAGCAAGTGGTAATTTTTGGAGTGGAATCAGGACTTGTAAGGTCGGTTTTGCAAAAAAAAAGGTATTAGACTATCAGGCTGGGATATTGATAAACCAAAAAGTTTCTTCTGATAGTGGAGACAGTCTCAAGCCTCTGGAAAGCTTATGCCAGTGTGAAATATTTGACATTTTTGTCCCATTTAATTGATAATTACAAGTATGGTGCTCTTTGTAAATAAAAAACTGAACTGCTCTGAAGTTTCTGAAATTCCCAGGCTGAATTTTTCTTCTGGAGAGTGTCCTATAATACAAAAGAAGCCAGTCCCTTGTGTCTCTGCTCCATAGGGGAGAGTAGGAGGGAACCTGGGTACCCACTTGCTCCTGTCTGAAATTTATGAAAAAGAAAAAAAATGCTGAAAAGTTTCAGAACAGCTCCATAAGTAGTTTGCCTTATTCCTCTCCTAAATGCAAAATTTTCTGCTCACAAAATCTGTGGTTTGCACACTCTTGCAGGAGTAGGGTCTACACTGCTGCAGCTTGTCTTCCTTGAGCTGTTTATTTGTCCTTGCTCACTGCTCTGCCATGGCTGCCTAGCAACTTGGGATGAACAAGTTCTGTTTCATTTAGGTGTTAAATAATCTGAAGTGCAGTGATTTTTTTTTTTCCTTGCACAAACATCAGAGGAGTTAATAACGACAGCAGCAAAACACATCACTGGAGTAATGATGATGGTCTCTTAATATAATGGAACAAACTGATATCTGGTATTTTTGAAACTCTGGTTTGAGAGGTTTTTTAAAAAGCAGGTATCCACAAAAATGAGCAAATTATTTTATGAACCTTGCATTGGTAAATGTGGATGGGTAAAGTAGTGATCTGTTCACTGCACACATTCCAGGTGTGCTCAGCTAGGGCTTCATGGACTACCCAAATACATGTAAATGTTTAAGTTTGGCAGATTTGAAGTCTCCCCTTATGTTGTGTCCCATCCCTGTGTGGAAGGGAAGACCAAAGAATGATGTTTGTTGTCAAAAAAGACTGGCAAAAGCCAAAAAGGTCTTGAAACAAAGCTCACAGAGTTTTTTTAGCAGTGCAGTTCTGTGCTGTGTGGTCTCCATGGACCAGCAAATGGAAGTTGGTCCCGAGGGAAATGTTGTCCTATCTCCTCACAGGCCCCTTCTCCAGCTCTCAGAGTTTGAGACATGGCAATGCATTCACCCCTTGTTCCCCAGATTTCTACACTTAAACCAGCAATTCTTACTGCAAAGTATTTGGCTTCGACTTGTTAAAATTTGATTTGAGGTTGTTAATTTTAATTTGCGATCAGAATCAAAATAGACTTTGGGGGAGAAAAAAATAAAGAAAATACCCAATGCTGTTCCTGCAGAGGAGGTGTTTGTGCTGCAGAGTCCTACCTGGGATGGACAGAATCTGTCAGGTGGAGATGAGGGACAGGAATGAATGGAAATAGTATAGAAAGACCAAATCCACTGCAGTGCATGAGCATTTCATAGTCATGAATAGTGCACCAATGCTGATGGTTCAGATGGTGCAGGGAAGGAGACAAGACTGAACTTTTCTGCAATATATTGTGATGAAGATAGGAAACTCTCACCTTGTGAGGCTTGTGGGTGGCTGCTTCTGCTCCCACTGAGAAGAGCAACAATTTGCTTAAAGGTCACAGTTGTGCCAGGCAGTGGGAATGCAGGCTAAGGTGGATGCTATCCTGGGACATAATCAGCTCAATTCAGCTTGAAATTAATGAAGTTGCTACAGCAACCTGAGATGGTGACTGTGTTCAGGTGGATTGTAATGGGCTAGTTATTTCAGAGGTGTGGAGAACGAGGAGTGCTGTGGGAGAAATGACAATTCCCAGTGTCATGGTTCAACCCCAGCGGGCAGCTCAGCCCCACACAATTCATCCTTCATCCACTGATGTAGTGCATCCAAGTGACTCCTCCTCAAGAAATGCACAATTATTAACAGAACTGTTCACTTTTCCAATGAATTTGCAGTGGACTAACACTGATGAGAAAATAAAACTAAACAAAGGACAGCATGGCTTTGAGTGAGAAGAAACATGAAAAATAGTTTTTATTTAATATTCTGCTTCCCTCTCTAAGTTTTCTCCTTTGGGATTACAGAGCAAAATCAATTATTCACATAGATCTGTTGGAAATCAACAGTAAAGTCAAGCACATCTGTACTATTTCATAATAAGGCATTTAAACAGTCCTTCCAGAGGCAGACTCTACCTCAGAGCAGTAGTGTAGATCTCAGACCCTGCTCATCATGGAAAGCTAAAGAGCAAACAATTTACAGGTCAGGATCTGTGTGAGAGATGGATTTTTCCACAGCAGTTTTTAGACTCCCCACATAAATGTTTTTCTCAAAGAGCAGGTCCTCCTGAAAAACTGCTCTGTAGATGGAGTTCTTTATGCCAAACTCCTTGTTAATCCTTTTTCCTTGTAAATATGTTGGCAGAGAATGCAAGTCCATTAAGACTTAATTTAATATTTATAAATTCCAATTTATCTATAAATGCCCTTCCATCTCTTTATCCATTGTTCTAGCATTGCCTGGTTTTCTGGTCCTTACATAACATGTCGTGGTGGAATATGGTTTGGTTTGGGAGAACCTGCAGGCCTGGCTTTTTATTACTTTGAAAGTGTGTTAAAACAGTGTGGTGTCTCAGTTAAGCTTCTGTTTTTCTGAAGGAAATCCAGTTAGCTTTAACATATTTCCTGCCAAATGGAAACCCCAATGGTGTAGCCCTATCCTTTGGGGATAGTCCTTGCCTTTCCTCTCCACTTGATACTGAAACGCCAGCAAAATCTGCTGGCCAGCCCCCTCTCCCTTTTATCAGAGGCAAAATTAACTTGTCCCTGATGTGTTCTGGATTCCAGTCTAAATCTGGACACTGGGAGTTTTGTAGTTGATGCTGACCTTGAAACAGGAGACGTGGATGTCTCTGGGCACACCTGGCTGCAGGGTCCCAGCAGCTGAAAGGCCTCCAGGAACAGAAGTGTTAACCACAGCCACCCCCAGCCCCTCACTTCCATTTCTCTCACCCAGCAAGTCCCTGTTCCTTTTACCTAAGAGATCCTTCTGTTCTGGGTTGTACCCTAATAAAATCCAAATCAGAGGTTTGAAACCCCATCAGGGCTGTTTTGGGGGGAATTCAGTTCGAGGTGACTTCACGTTGACCTCACCCCTGCCTTGGGCTCCTGCTGTGAGTACAGGTACTCCACTGAGCATTTTGCAGGCTGTATTTATAAGGCCTGCTACAAGGGCACCTTGCTGTTGGACAGGCAGGAGAGTGAGATGATTTTTTTTTNAGGCAGCAAAATCCATACAGGGAGCAAGGGAGAGGTGGGGACCATGTCTGTGTGCAGCCATGAATTCTGGTGGGCAAGGTCTGTCCTGCCTGGCTCCAACCACAAGCTCTTTTCCTCTTCCTTTTAACTCTTTTTCTGTCCTCTCTAACAGCCCATAAATTATCTGTTAAAAAAGAAAAAAAACCAACAACTTTTTTTCTTGCAGTGCTTTGTCTCCTCCTCAAATTCCTGCCACATGTTGGGACTCTTACCCTTTCTGCAGTGAGAGCTGGTGATATCAGAGGCAGAGGACTGTGACCTTTAAGTGTGAAAAAGTCAGAGGAGGAGATAAGTTATAAGAAAGTTCCTGCATGAAATAATTCAGTGACAAGGTGTTTTGAGGGACAAAATAACTACTAATGTATAGGCTGTAATTCCAGCTGAGGGGAAACCCTAAGTGATTTCCAAATAAAATGATAAACTAAAAAAAATGGCTTAAAGACTCAAAGATTTATTTTGCTAACTGAGGCCTGTGCTCTCCCAGTGTACACAGGCCTATAGGGGCCTGAAACAATCCTGAATTAGAAGCAATGATGGTACTGCAATGTTTGAAAGGCCTGTTCCATGGAAAAGTGAAAATACAGCCAGTGAAGGAGACAGGATAGATGATATACAGCAATAATATATTGTGAAATAGACTGAAATAATTTTAGTTGTTCCTTTTTGCCTATGATAAAAGCAGTGCATTATATATCTCCAAATTTCATTAACACTGAAGAAACACATGGACCTGCACATGATCAGGTCTCTAGCGAGCCAGAAGACTAAGACAGTCCTGTGGATAACTTTGGATTTGGAATTCTATCAGCTCTTCTGGTTACAACCTCAGTCCAGACTTCAGAGCCAGATTCTTCACACTGGCAACCTGGATCAAAGGCAGAGGGAATGTTTCAAATTTACATGGGCTTAGGTGGGAGGAGGATCAGAGCAGACTCGTGACATGGCCAGTGATAGGACATGAGGAAATGGAATGAAGCTGTGCCAGGCTAAGTTCAGTTTGGACCTTAGGACAAGGTTCCTCACTGAGAGGATGGTCAGTCACTGGAATGGCTCCTCAGGGAAGTGGTCACAGCACCAAATCTGCCAGAATTCACAGAATGGTGCTCTTAGTCACAGGGCTAATTTTAGGTGGTCCTGCAAGGAGCAGGGAGTTGGAATTAGTGACCCTTATGGATCCCTTCCAACAAGAGGTATTCCATGATTCTACATTTTAGAAGTCCATCAACATGGAACTGTAAGCTGAACGAAGAGAGAAAGTAGTGCTGTCTGATCACCATGAAGGGGAACGTTGTCCCCAAGTTTTGGGAGTTATTTTAGAAGGTGCAGAGTCAGGAAGCACATCAGTAAGAATTTTGTGATGTCCTCATAACAATGATGGAGGATGAGCTTCGATTTAATCCCAAAATCAAAAGAGGGAAGAAGCTGTGTGTTTAGGAGGAAATAGGAAGGAAAAATCAGTGTTGAGCTCCTGGGTTTGCTGGGGTTTTGTGGCTAAACTTCTTTTCAGAAAGCCTTGAGGAGAAAATATGGAAATTACATTGGCTGGTCATGTGCTGGGGGCCCCTTAAGTGTCTGGGTGAGAGCCATCACAGAGAAGGTTTTCCAGAACAGGCAGATCTCACTCCAAATGCTGTGTCTTGGGCTCAGTCCTGGTGTGTTAAAACAGAGCTGTTGTCTGCAGATGCTAACAGGAAACTGCTCATTTTTGACAAATTAATGTCACATAACAGAAACACAAAAATACCTGTGCTGTGCCAAGCCAGAGCTCTCTTGCCCAGTGTCCCACTGTCACCTTGAGCAAGGGCAGGGTGGGCAGACAGGAGAAGTGCCCCATGACATCCCAGCAAACTTTCTGTGCTTGGCAGTCCCTGGAGGATCTTTCATTCATTGCCTTGCACTGTCACATTTTGAAACCACTAAAAATCCCCAGAATTTCTAGATCATGCCCTGGTCCAAGATCCAAAGCTGCAGTGCACAGACAGTGCAGAATATCTCGTTTTATTTCTATCCCACATCCCATTTGCTGTTTTATTTGACACCTCCCTAGTCCTTGGATCAGAGGAGCCAGAGTCTCCTTTTCTATTAATTTTTTTCCAGGCCAGTCATGATTTTATACCCCTCTATCACATCCTCCTTCACTTTATCTGCTCTGAAAGCAGAAGAGTCCCCTCTATTAAATCCATCCCCACACAAGAGCTGTTCCATACCTTTGATCCTGCCTGTCACTTTTCTGCAGCTTCTCAGCAGCATCTTTTGGGCAAGGGGGAGGTGGGAACCTGGTGAAGACTCACCCCACATTTATGGAGCAGCCTGTTGGTATCTCTCACTGAAATGCCTAAAAGTTGTTTTGCTGCTCAAGACCACCCATTCAGCTGACATTTTCTTAGAACACTTGTTTCACCTCCTGGATTTCTTTCCTACATTGCAGCTATTTCTCCAAATAGAGGGGTTTTGCCCACCTCTGAAATTGGCTGTGTGGTGGTGGCACAAGCCAGATTCCCAGCTCAGCTGGGAAGAGGATTAGAGACTTCAAAACTTCAAGTCACATGAACAAAGCAGCACACGTGGGGGGAAATCAATGTCTCTGTGTTTGCTCTGGATACAAAAAGCACGTAAATCACTGATTAAAACCACTGCTGCTAGCAGACATCAGGGGCATGGATGAGAAGAAAGCAAATAACTCCATGTAGCCCTTTACTCCAGAGCTGTGTAGGTGGGAACTAGGCATGATGGGCCCTGGTTACTGCCCCCTGCCAAAAAACTTGGGGCATTTATTGTTATTTTTAGCTTGTTTGATGAGGAGGACTTCCAGAAATAGTGCTTAACTCCAGAGTCTTCACAGGGTTTCTCTAGTGCAACTACTGCCTGGAATTCAAGCTGTAGGGGGAAGCCCCGGTGCCAAACATATTTCACCACCCTGCAGACTGTGCAGGACTGAAAAAAAAAACAACTTCTCAGAGAAAATGCTTTCCCTTCCCACAGGACACAGGTTACCAGAAACCTCCAGGACTGTCAGCAGTTGGTAGCTGGAGCAGCTGAAGTCTTTGAGTTTTTTGCAAGCTCTATAAGAATTATAAAATTCTTAAGTTATGTAAATACACCTCTTCCCTATATGTTGCTTGAACTTAATTGGGTGATGAAAATATTGTAAGTTTGTGCTTCTACAGCATCTTTCATGCAAAGATATCAGAAGTGCTTCATAAACATTTACTAATTAAGCTATTAAACCATACAACACCCCACTGAGTCTGGGAGGATTTATAGGGATGTGTACAGTAAGAAGATTAAGTTTTACTCCTAGCAGCTGGGGGGAGGTTTTGGCTGAAAAATGGAAAAGTAAATCCAGAAACTATTTTTCTATAGAAATTACTTAAACATCTAATATATTGGGATAATATCAGCAAATCAGAGACAGGCAGGTTGTGGGTGGGTATTCTTGGGACCACACCAGTGAGCACCACACTGGGAGGTTTCTCCACATTTTCCCCATCCTGCACATTGAAGGAAAGTAGGCACAGCTCGATGTCAATCCCCTCAACTTTAAAACAGCCCCTACCCACTGGCACTGCAAGGTGCCTACGCTTTGAAAAACACAGGTGCCCACACAGAAGGCCTCTGGCACCTTTCCCACATCCATCACATTAAACACATCTGTGCTGGAGAAATATATATATTTATATTTATGTACTCATAAGCTGATGATGCATATATTCACCCCTAACTTGGATCTGACAGCCTGGATGAGAGCAGAAGGGAGGGTGGGGCTGTCACCTCCTGACTATTGGCCCCAGGAGGATGAGGAGCGCCCCGAGTCTGGGAAGGGGACAGATCCCACACTTTCCCACAGGATGCCACAAGAGCAGCAGTGCTGGGTATCAACAGCCACCACCGTGTCAGCAGACCCCACTCAACAGCTCAGGCTGAGCTTTTGGGTTCTCAGCCGCTTTGGTATCACCCCATGGCACAAAAGCTGTTGGGTATCACCTCTGCCTGTCATCTGCTCTGAGCCAGGGTGTCGGGGCTGATGGCCGGGGGACTTTGGAAAGTTTTTCAGCTCACAGATAAACAGCAGCAAATGTTCTCAGGACAACACATTCTGGAGCCCCAATCTTATCAGGGCACTTAGGACGCAGCCTGTGTACACGTTTCAGGCCAGACAGTCAGAGCACACAATGAAGAGCACATTGGAGGCTGCAGGTTTGTCTTGCTGCTTCTTTCTTTGTTTTGCCATCCTGCTCTGCAGGGCTGTCAGAAGAGTGCTGAATAAAGCCAGCTTTGCAGAGATTGATGCCAAACCTCGTGTCGCTGAGTGCTTTTACAGCAAAAAGGCTCACCCAATTGTCTCACGGGGGTGGTGGTAGAGAAAAGCAACTCAGGTCATCCACTCAAACTGTGAGGGGGGAATGTGAGACAGTTCTGAGTCCTGTGCTCCCTGCACACAGCTTAAAGGGTGCATTGCATGCCATTTGGGGAAGGAATTTGTTCTGCTGGTGTGCAGCCCCCATTCACTTTGCATTGTCCCGACGAGGGTAAACCAGGCTGGCAGTGAAAGTGTGGCCATGGGGCTTCTCTTATGGTTTGTCCCAGCTTTGTCAAAGCAAGCTCAAACCTGCCTGCACTGAATATTATAAACTTAGCCTCAGTCCTTGCTGTACATTCATGAGTGCTTGTGTAGTTTGTAAAAAATCATCCCACTGCTGCCACTCAGAGAGCTCAAAACCACCAGAGACAGAAATAAGCTCTTATTAAAAAAAGAAATATTTCAACAAGTCTCTTCTTGTGGCTTTTGTTGGAGTACAGTCAGGGAGTTAAGACTGAAACACAGGCATTGCAATTTGGGGTTGGGAGAATCAATGTGTTTCACACCTACGTGGATGGTGTTACCTAAAACTCCTCCTCCTCCTTCCTGTCTCTGCCTGGAGTCTTTGCTGCTGCTCAGTTCCTGCTGGCAGATCCCTGTGATCTTCCTCCACCAAAACAAGCTCCCCCGCTGAATTCCTTGCAGCCAAGGGATGTGATGGATGTGAGCCCACGCATCGGCTCCAGCTCCACGTTAGAGTCAGATGTGAACTCCAGGTGAACTCCCACATATGGTGAGAGAGATGCTGCCTGACGTCAGATTCCTGTTTTCTGCACTCTCTTTTGCACTTTGGACATCACAGGTCTGTTTAATCATGTCCCCACCTCCTCTGCTGGCTCAAGACAGAGCTGTGGTCAAGATCAGATCGAGCAAGGAACATTACTGGCCTTTTACAGCAACCAACCTTAGATATTAAAAGGGGGGAAAATGGAGTCTAAGGCTACCTGTTTGCAAGCAGAAGGGACAAGATTGCGAGGGGTAAAGGGTTCATCTTCCCATTGCTTCTCAAACCTTCTTCCCAGCATTGTTTCCCCTAAAGGCAGGTGTAATTTTTGATGTATGTTTGTAATTTAGGTGCTGCAAACACTCTCTCTGAGCCTGCTTTGCTGCTGCTTGCAACCAGTGTTTGCCAAGCTCTTCTTGGGGCATCAGTGTGATAAGGTAAAGGACCCAGTGGCTGAATGAAAGCTGAAAAATGAATGGTCTGAAGAGTCACCAGAGCTAAATTACTGCACTTTGGGCTGATTTTTGTGTTATTCTGCTTGGATTTGGGCAGGATGGCACAGCCCTCCAGCAGTGCCATGCTGTTTCTGGGTATCAAAGGTGTTGCTGGGGATGTGTCTCTGTAAAACCAAGAATAAAACACCATTAATTTTGTTATCAGCCCTTAGTTTAGCTATGATTTTCTCCTTTCTTTCCTCCATCACTTATATTATGGTATTTTAAAATTTCCAGGTCCTTTTACCCTAACTGAAGCAATCTCCTTTCCTGCCAGCCACTACAAGCTAAGAATCAGATTCTGCCAAAACCTGTTCCTCAGTACCTAACATGAGGTTAGAAATGGGTAGAAAAGGACATAGCATAACTCACTTTTCCTTACACTTCCCTAGTCTCTGCACAGCACACCTATATTGTCATCTTACATAAATCACATGAACCCTGGTGTACTTTTAGCCCTTCTGTCTCCTACTTTTTAATACTTCCCTGTCCATCATCTACCCCCTCCCCTGCCTATTGAATGTTTGCAGAAATCCATACATGCCAGGAAGTCTCCAAAGTCACAAGGGCTCTCTTTTGCCATGGCCAAGGACACTTCTGGTGGTCTTGTGGTCCACAGCCTCCTCTGACTGGGGTTGGAAGCGCAATCTGAGGCTTATCTAGGCTCAGATTATGTTCACAGACAGCAGGAGAAGAATACAGGGATTTAAAACTTTTCCTTCTGTTAAAAATTTGTTTAAACAAGCAATTGCTGAATTGAAACCCCAACTGAGATGGGGTTGTTTGGGCAGGAGAAAAGTAGGCTTAGGGGAGACCTAATCGTGCCCTACAACTCCCTGAAAGGAGTTATAGTGAGATGGTTGTGTGTCTCTTCCCTCACCCAGTTAACAAGTGACAGGATGAGAGGAAATGGCCTCAGGTTGCACCAGGGGAGATTTAGGTTAGAAATTAGGAATATCTTTTTCACAGGAAGAATTGTAAAGCATTGGTACAGAATCCCCAGTGGAACGCTGGAGTCACCATCCCTGGAAGTGTTAAAAAATGTGTAGATACAGCTTTTGAGGACGTGGTTTAACGGTGAACTTGATGGCTGGACTTGATGGTCTTAAAGGAAAGTTCCTACATTAACAATTTTAATATTCTATGGTTCTAAGAGGTCACAGTTTTCTTTCATCACCAGAGAGATGGATATGGTCTTGCAGTCGGTTTTTCACATAATTTTGTATTGCTTAATTTTGATTTTTATCTTACCAAGGATCTTGCACCAGGATCAGAGAGCTGAACACCCACACTGAGGCTTTTTTTATAAGGTCACTTGACATCTTCATTCCAAGCCCCTGGTATTATCTTGTATGAGAATGCACTTAGGATAAACATCTGTCTGAGGCTTATCTGGGCTCAGATTATGTTCACAGACAGCAGGAGAAGAATACAGGGATTTAAAACTTTTCCTTCCGTTAAAAATTTTTTTAAACTTTACATAATCTGAAAAAGCAGAATGACAAACTTAATTCAACATCCAATGAAGTTGTTTTAAAAAATTTCTTCCTAGGGTATAAGCCGACCTTTTCCCAAATAACAGAATGCCAGTGGCTTCTGTCACAGGCCCTCTTGAAAATGCCAGTTAGGTGTTTTTCTGCCATGTCTCCCCACAACTCCTATAGGAGCTGGTTGTCTGAAGGCCTGGCTGTACTTGCCCTTGCAAAAACCCTGAAGGGAGCAGAGATGAAATCATTCCTACTTTACCTGTTGGGAGCTGAGACCTTGAAGAATAAATCTGGAATTTTGAAGCCCCAATGGAGCAATTTAGCTGGGCAGGTAACAAACTCTGGGCATGCAGTTCCCAGGTGTAGATCCTCCTCGTTTTGGACATGACCACATGGACAGGCTGTCCTTGTGGTGACCGTGGTGAATTGTCACTTGAAGGACAAGGAACAGATACTGAGTCTGTGACTGTGTCTGTGGCTTCTCTAAGAGCACAACAGGGTGGGCAGAGCCAGGGTGAGGCCAAGGGACCTCATCTGAACTATTGCTCCAGGCTGTCTTTAAGTTAATGGAGAGAAATAGGTGTCTCAGGAGAGTGATCCATCTTGTCCTGATGCAGCTGTCCATGGGGAATTGCTCTCTGAAATTGCCTCTTTCTATTGACTTCCAGTGGAACTGAGAGATTCTGTCTCTGAGTGAAACCTTATTTTAGGTGAGAAAGTCAGAGAGAGGAACTGACCTGGATTCTGCCAGTGACAACCAGCTCCTGGAGCAACCTTTCCCATGGCTTTGCAATACCCAGGGCACATCACCCCACACCTCAAAGCAGCTGGTAAAAACTGAGTATTCTACAAAGCAACTCTATGGCTAAACTCTAACTAAGCAACTCTATGGCCAAAATATATTCCACAGGGGAGATACTGAGCAGATCTACAAACGGTTTACCTGCCTTCCAGAGGGTTTCCTCCTACCATTACACCTTGTTGCCAAGCAAACTGGCAGAGTTAGAGGCAAAACTGTCCCATATCAAATATTCTGGGATTACATTTACATGAATCTCAATCACAAATAAACCACCAAAGGAGAAGAGACTACATTGCAGTGACATAACCCACAGGCTGTGAGCATCCCTGAAGGGAAGCACTCAGCTATTCAGCCTTAAAAAGACCAGTAAAGAGAAACAAGATCCATGTGTGAATTCTCTAATTCCTTTAAGATTTCCCACAACTTAATTTCATAAAAGCAGCTAAGGGCTTTCCAGCAGGAGTTGTAACAAGAGGGTAAAAACTTCCAAATTACAAATCCTGGCACAAAGTTTAATAGTAGGATTAAATAAAAAAAAAATGTCCCATACTTCATGAGCACAGTTGCACTCCATGTTCTGCATCCAGGAATGAGCCTTACATTGTCAGAACTTATTTCACCCCATTCCTGTTCAATAGTTCTGAATATCACAAACACAATCAAAGCAAGAGGTGGCCTCACTCAGTGTGGCTTTACTTGCATAGTTGACCCTTCCCTCAGGAAACCCCAGCTGGAGAATGGACAGCTGTGTGCAGCTGCTGCATGGAGCACCAGCTCTTGTCTGGCTGCATCTGCAAGAGACATGTCATGGGGACAACTGCAGGTGAGCTGCTGGGTCAGTCTGTGCCACCCACACCCTGCCAAGAGCAGGCTGTCCAGCCACCAAAAGCATCTCTGGGTTGGGAAGGCTCATTCTCCCTGACTCAGGAGTGAGAGGTGCAGTGCAGCTGGGAGCTGGGGGCACATCCCTGGGGCTGGAGAAGGGAGGATGGGAAGAGCTGGCAACCCACGCAGGAATGAACCCTCCCTTGGCAGCTGTCATCTAGCGAGGCTCCTCCGGACCAAATGGCACTGAGAGATACCATGCCCCCATCTCCTCAGCAGCCAGTGGGTGTTTGTAATGCTTGCTCATGCTAATTAAGATCTATATCACTGTTCCCATAATTATGGATTCTGCAAGAGGCAGTTCTCATGTCTTGTGAGGTGGTCTGAATTCCGGACACCCTATTTTATCCACAAGCATTTAAATGGTGCTGTGAAGACAGGATAGAGAGAGGACACCCAAGAGGTTTTTGCCTGTGACTACTTTTCTGTTACCAACATGGAAAAGATTGTTAAAATAGTCCCAAATAGAAGCTTTATGGAGTACACATAACTGCCCAAGTAATATTACTCTGTAGTACCTTTCTCTTGTGCTATCACCTCTGTTCTTTTAATTAGTCTTAGCTGAAAAAATAGACATTCATTTGAAATGAGCCAGCCAGAACACCCTGATGTGACAGTCCAAGTACTAAAATAAGTGGTTGTGAGAGGAATGACATGGATGGGATGGGAAATCCTTCCCCTTTTTTGATTGGAGTACAAGGAAGGTTTCTAGAGGGAGAAAGCCTGCCTTGCACCTTGCAGGCATGCAGTGAGATTTCTCTCACTGAGTGGCTAACAGCTTCCTCATGTCTGCTGGGCAGGACACCTTCCCTAACCCTGCAGCCTTTCATTCTGCCAAACACAACAAATATGGGTCAATGGCTTTTGGAGAGGGAAAAACTCCAGAGCAATCCTCTACTGACGCTGAAATAATTCCAGCGCTTGAAAAGTGAGAGCAGCTGTGGCTGCTTCCACATCCACAAGCAATGCAGCTTGCTCGTTGCCAGCAATCCTTAATCCTCTTTGAACTCCTGACTTTACATATGGGATGGTTGCTCCATGGAGTAATATCTGAGTATTACTGCCCATTCACTGTAAGTATTTTACAAAGTATTTTACAAGGTGATACAGAGATGAGAAATGTATTCTCAGGAGGCTCAGGCACAAAGGTTACTGGATGCAAATCATATTTGCGTCGGCACTGGCACATGTTTGCAAAACCAGGAGCAGGGTATCGAGTGTTAAAATGGGAAAAATTCCCTCTGCATCCTGTGAAAATGCTGGCAGCCCAAGGGCAGAGAGTGCCCATGGGTGTGGTAATGCTGTACTGGCACTGCATGCTAAACAGAGTAATCATTTCAGACACCAAATAAAGGGATAAAACTATTTCAGTGAGCAAAAAGAGGTCTCTCCTAATCTTGGGAGAGGTAATAAAAACCTTTAGGTCTGTGTGAGAGCCATGGATGAAGGAGGACACTCTGTTAGTTCTTGCTCTTAAATTTACTTATTTTGCTGTAATCTGTGTTTTCCTTAAAGTCCTGCCTTTGGGAATGTAGTGATGACGTGTTTAAAACAACTTCATTTGGAAGGATTTTTAAAAATCAAGTATTTTGTCTTACAGGGGACAAAATGCTGTTCATGTTGCAGTCTGAAAATGTGACCTGCAGATGCTGAAATGTCAGAAACAAAAGAAAAAAAAAAACCAAACAGAGAATTTGAACTTTTTCTTCTTTTAATAATGTTTCCTTCTCCCACCCTGCTGTTGGGGGCAGGAAGGGAGAAAAAAGGGAGAGCCAGTCATGATTTAGGAGCATTTGTATTTGTAATTCCAGCAGCCAAGGGGAATGTGATCCCATGGAGATGGATGTTCCCCCGGACTGGAGTCACTTATGGCTGGGCAGAAGGGTATTTCTAAACATGTGGATTACACAGAAGTTAAGAATAATTTTGATTTTCCCCAAGAAGACATTTACGGGTTTGTGTTTTTTTCCTTTTCAAAAAGTTGGTTTGATTTGGTTTGGTTTCTGGTGCTTGGTTTGTTTTGCTTTGCTTTGTTTTGTTTTAATAAAATGATTTGGTTTCCTTACAAGACTGAAACTTGTTAATCACAAGCAAACACTCCTCAGAACAGATGGCTTCCCTGCAGAGTCAATTTCTCAGTGAAAGGGGATTTTGATGCACAGACAGTGCTCAGCTTTCCTTTTCCCTACACTCTCCCTTTTGTACAGGGGCACTGGCATGAGGATTATATGGCCAGAAATGTCTCAGCTGTGTGAGCTGCATCCCAAGGCAAACCTGCCTTGGAAGGGACACTAGGCTTGGGTGCAAGCTGATTTTAGTCCATTGCATATCTATAGCAAAATTGATGCTCCTGCTTTAGGCTGACAGTGCTGTCAGGGGTGCTGAGCTGTAGGGTCTCCATCAGGGCCCATCACCAGTCCTTGCCAGGGGATGTCTCCATGAGCCTTCCTTCACACCTGCCTGCACTGGTCTGCAGCTTTGACTGCAGAAGGAAGGTCATTGATGCACTGCTTTCTTGTGGAAAGACATTTGCCCAGTTTATTCATATTTCATAGAAACATCACAGACTCATAGAATGGTTTTGGTTTGGAAGGGACCTTAAGAATCCTCTATTTCCAACCTCCACCTTCCACTAGACCAGGTTGCTTCAAGCCTCGTCCAAACTATCCTTGAACATTTCCAGGGGTGGGGAATCCACAGCTTCCTTCTCTGTGTTTGGGTCAGCCTGAAGAACAATATCAAGGCCGACTCTTCCAGCCCTATCCTGTCAAGCCAGTCCTAGGGAAAAGACTGGAAAGAAAGAAGAAAGACTGTTGATGCCCAGATCTGCTGCAGAAAGCAAAACCTGAATTGAGTATGAAGAAGGGTTAGGAAATCTGAGACCCTGTCCTGTCAGCTGAGCAATTTTTATCACTGTCAAAACCTTTCCATAGCCCTGCTGCTAATGGCTCCTGAATTAGGTGTGTGCACCATTAACATCCAGAAGTCTTCTCTGGGCCTAACGGGGCATGTGGGGACAGGACTGTGTCCTGCAGCCCTCCCACTGCAGCTGGATTTTGACTGGAACAGAGATGACCCCAGGACCAAGAGGCAGAACAAGCTTTGCCCTCAGCTACATGTGTAGAAATGCAAACATAGGACCTTTGCCTGAGTTTCTGACCACAATCTTTACATAAAATACTGGCAGAGCTTTGGAAGAAGCAACCTGAAGGACTTGGACAAATTTTACTGATGGATGACAAATGACAGGGATTTCACTTGCTAGGTACCAAGAATATGCCAGAAGAACATACAGAAGAACATAGTCCTTGTACTGCAACACAGATTTAGAAATACTGTTTTGCTCTGAACTTCACTCTCTCACATATTTCCTGAATAATATGAAAATATAAGGTTTACAAGGGAATAAGGCAGTTTTCCAGAATACATCAGCTCCTGTCCCCATTTTCTATGCAGCCTTGGTGTCAGTCATTGAACATAATCTGAAGGCAGGTGTGATCACAACAGCAAAAAAAAAAAAGATTTTTTTTTCAAGTCTATTTCTGAAGCTTACAGTCCATACTGAGGCAAGAGGCAAATTAAAATATGAGTTTACTATTCAGATCCAGGTATATTCCTTCAGCTCAACACAAGTTAAATATGGAGGGGGTACAATAAAGGGATCCAAAGCCAGAAGGAGTGAAACTGTAACTCATTAACATCATTATTCGCTAACAGCTTATCTGATGTCCTTGCAGAGTAGGTCACACACAGAGTAGAAGGATTTCTTTGATTAATGAAACATGCTAAAAAGTGAAAAGATGCTGGAACTGCCAGGGCAAAGGTAACTTGAGGCTGCCTCACACTGCGATACACCCCAGGGATACTCATGGTTGTGAAACAGGGGGTTCCCTTCTGTCCTTGTAAGAGCTTGTGTATGTCTTACCACAGGACAGTCACAGGAAAAAAACATTAATAATAACATACATGGAGAAGGGACTCACTTGGAAGACATAGAAACACAGAATCATCAAATGGTTTGGGTTGGAAGGGACTTTAAAGATCATCTCGTTCCAACCCTTCTGCCATGGGCTGGGAGACCTTTCCCTAGGTCAGGCTGCTCAACACCCTGTCCAGCCTGGCCTTGGACACTTCCAGGGATGGGGCAGCCACAGCTCCCCTGGGCAACCTGTTCCAATGTCTCACTTCCTTCAAATTGAAAAAAAAAGAAAATATTCTTCCTCATATCTAACCTAAACCATAGGCTTCAGGCCCAAGGATGAATAATGGGTTCGGGCATCTTCTTCTCTATGGGTTCTCTGACAGGGCTGATATTTAATTATGGCCTGTGCTGTGTGGTAGCTCTTCCCAGTCATTCCTAATGTGCTGGGCTGGAAGGGTAGGGGGAAGCTCTCAGTGGTGGTGTGCAGCAGCATAACCCAGATCTGTGGCTGCCAGCCAGCATGGATAATAGATATTTACTCAAGGTGTTCCTTTGAGACACCCCAGAGAACCTTCCCAGAGCATTTGTGGCCCTGGAGTTTGCACCACTTCCACTGTACAGAGGTGCTGGCAACCTCTCTTGCAACACCCTGCTGCCACCTCACTCTGGAGGACAAAAAATTCCAGGTGTCTCACAGCGTGCAGTGAAGTTCTCCTCTCCTCCAGCATCCACTCATGTGGCCCTTGTTTGAGGATGTGGACTCCAGCCAGAGCACTGGTGAGTTTCCCTAGAACTGTGGATTTGCTGCTTGAACTCTTTGTATGCCGAACCCTGTTCCTGCTGCAGTTCAGAGACATTATGCAAAAGGACTAAAATTTGTCTCTTTGGTGAATTTCTTCTGGAAATTTTAGCGGGTAGTAGGTTATAGCACACCTTGTCTTCAGGGATTGCTCCTGCACAGGGGAAAATCCCTCTTGCACAGCATCCTTAGGGAGCACCAAATCACACCAAGCTCTCAGTCCTTATCTCCAAGACACCAGCAGGTCCCTCCTCCTCTCAGAAGTCCAAGGTTTGGGTGCTGACAGCTGTGCCCTGGAGACATTGCGGAGCTGTCTGTGATAAGGGTGATGCTCACAACAGCATGAGGAGGAGCTGCAGCAGAGGCCAAGCCCAAATTCAGCAGGAATATAACCCAGGAGCTGATGGCCACCTCAAATCTCACAGCCTTCTGCTCAGAGCAGGGCATGCTTCCTTCTCCTCGCTTATGCAAAGCAGCAGGTGCCCAAACTCACATTTAGTGTCCCCAAAACACAGCTGAGAAAAACCAGTGCTGGCATTGTCGTGGTGCTGCCGTGCTGCTAAGGGACCATGAGTTGGCAGAGTCCCCTCAGCACGTGCAGCCCATCCCAGGGACACTCCCCAGCCACCCAGAGAGCTGGCAGAATTGTTAATCCTGAGGCAGGAGTGATCTGAGAAGGAAACTGGAGGAGACACAGTCTGCTGCTAGGACAGAATTGTGGGGGTGTCTCCCATTCCCACCCTCACACAGAAGTCAAAGACAGGAGCTGTGGAGGCTCCACGTGCAGCAAACTTGGGTGGAATGACTACAAACACTGGACTTGCTGCTCAGGCAGATCTAAGAGAAGGTTTCATGAAGTGAAGGACTCGTCCAGGGAGACGGGATGTCCAGGGAATGTCCACACATGCCCAGAACCAAAGGTTAGGGAAGGTGGATTTGGACATGATCATGGTTGGCATCTTGACCACAGGTCTTGACACCTTCTGCTGCTCCCAGGCACTGCCTGCAGCTCCAAAAGCAGCTAAAATGCCAACACCCAAATGCCCAACCTCTCCTCCAACACCCACAGCTCTGTTCCTGCATGTTGGTGATTGCACTAGACACCACCAACAAGTTTTGAATTCTTCTCTAACACTTTCCTTTCAGGGATCTGACACATGTGGAGATGTCAGATGTCTGTTCCCACAGGTCATTCTACTGAAACATTGCTGAAACAGCCTCATCCCTGAGCCACTCCAGCAGGTGCCATGTTAAGTAGTATCATGTTCCAGAGCTGAGACAGATGAGGGCCAGGCCAGCACATAATATTCAATATTCAAATTAATGGATTTGATCTTCAAGACACCACTAATAGCCCATGGTGCAAAGCTCTGTGATGCTGTAGCCTTTGCTGCAATCCAAAATATTCCCAGGGTACTCCCCTAATACTTTAGGGGAGGCCTGCATGGTGTGGCTCTACCACAGTTTTCACTTTCTCCAGGTGTGACATCTATTTGACAATTTATTTTCTGAAAAGCCTCAATCATTCTGAAATAACTAGGTGGTTTTTTTTCCTTTTTTAAAATTTTTTTTATTTTCTATGGATAATTAAACTTTGCCCTATTCAAAGGCTTTCAAAGAACAGCTGGCAGAAAATAAACCCTCAAACTCCAAGAAAAGAAGGAAGGGTTGCTTTTATAGAGTAATCTAAATTACCCACACTTCAAAAGCAGAGCACAAAGGAGGCATTTAAATAAGGGTCCTTTGTTCTGTAGTTGCTGTTACTGGACAGGGCTGCAAAGCCCTTTTTTAGCTGAATATAAACAGCCTTTTAAATTCCAAAGAGGTCTTTAAAAGGCCATCAGACTAGGGTTTGAGAAAAACTGTTGCCAGATTACATTGAAAGTTACTCTACAAGCCAGGGGGAATGTTTCATGGATTTGAGTCTATTTGCTTTTATGATCCTCACTCTTCATTTCTGGCTTGCAGTCAGTCACGGAGGGTTTGCTGTTCCTTCCAGGCTTCTTCTGCAAAGAAACAAAAGGGAAAGGCTTCTCCTCCAGCACAGTGCCTTGGGGATACCTTTGCCATCCTGCTATGTAAAAGGCAGCATCACCATTTTCAGCCAATTCCTACGTTTTTTAAAACCCTGATGGTGTTCACATTAAGCTGGAGGAACAGGAGGAGGATTATACACAGGCTTTTGTTTGTAGGAAGGATGCTCCAACCCTGTGAGCCTCTGACCCTTTCCATAGCTGCATCCCCCACATGACTCATTTCTGGAGGTAAGGAGCATGGAATGCATGTACAGTCACACAGCCCAGCTTGGTTTAATTAGAGACACTTTTAATTAAATTTTATCATTGAAGCTGTAGCAGGAGCATGCTTAGATAAAAATATAATGAAGATTTCTTTGGCATAAAAGAAGAAAGGTGTGACTTCAGCTTAATTACTTAGACCAGCAGAGGTAGAACTTGGTTGTATCTGAGAATTGGCACCAAATTAAGGCTGCAAACAAAGGCCTTTGTTGTACATCCTGTGGCTGTCCTGCAGCCTTTACTGGCATGGTGCCTGTGCAGTTTCATGACAGCTGAGATACAGCCCTTGTTTAGCTGGAACAAGTGATTAGACCTACAATTACACTCTGATAATTGCTAAGAAGAGAGGCCTCTGCTGTAGGCAGGCAGGTAATAAATAAGATGTACTTTAGTATCAGGTTCCCTTGAAATTCTCAGACCAAGAGGCAGGTTTAGGAGATACCTGAATCTTGCGAAAATGGAGCTGGAAATTTGAATCTCATGGATCCTGGATGGCTAAAGTCCTTAATCTCTGTTGGAGGACACTGTTGCAGGGAAGGAGGTGTTGATGAGTTTCCCTCTTTCCTGGTTCCTTCCAGAAAGGGGACACTTCTCTGATTTGTGAGTCATTGAGTGCTTGGAAGAAATGTCTAATTTGCCTCCTCATTGCCAGACACGCCCCAAGCTCATCATCTTCTACCAAGAGGCAGAGAGAATGGCCATTAAACCCAGCAGTGGAAGAAGAAAATCACATGCACAATTTGCTGCCTGTGCCTCTCCCCTGGCACTCCAGGGTTTTAATGCAATTTGGTGTATCCCAGCCAGTGGTGCTTGGCTGCTTTTAATTAAAAAAAAATTAAAGGATTTATGTTGGGATTAAATGGGATAATTGTTGATTGATCTCTGCCTTCTAAATTGAAAAGCATTTGGATTAATCAGCTTTTAAATAGGAAATCACTCGGCTCTGGACAGGAAGCCAACCTCAGGCCCCGCACTCTAGCAGAGCTTTATTTTTCTCTCTTCCTTCAAACCTACTGGGAAATATTTTCCTTTATTTCCTTCTTGCTTCATACCCAGAAGAAAACTGCTTTCATTGAGACAGGCCACAAGTGCCTTGCACTACCTGCAGAGAACACCTGGATCTGAGCATCCTGGTGGAGCTGACCAGGAGTTCTGACACCTTCTGAGAGCCTTGGGCTGGGAGCTGGGCCAGCCACCCCCCAGGTCCAGTCAGCACTGAGATATTCCATGATGGAGGGAGTAGCTCTGTACCAGCAGTGATGGGGGTGGTTCTGTCTTGCAGGCCAAGCAAAGCAGACACCCAAATATCCAGCTCAGGAGAGGCTGGTAAATAAAACAGTGTAAAGCTTGCTCTTGCTCAGTTCTGGGGCTGTGTGTGTCACCCCATCTGTAAAAGCAGCTGGAAATCAGATCAAGCAGGTGAGGAAGGTGGTAAGGCAATGTGAACTAAAAATAGTAATAATAATAATGGCACACTCTAAATAATAATAATAATAATATCCTCCATCCCCAGCTGCAGAAGTAGGCTGCTGACCTAAGCACTGTGAGTTCATGTTTCTACATTTATTCTGGGGCAGAAATTGTGTAGCTCTGTGACTCTCATCTATACTTAGAGTATTCCACCTGCATGAAAACAGGTCTTGTCAACTCACAGGAAACCCAAAATGGAGAATTTGGAAGAGAAGATTTGCTATTTTAGGGACTTTCAACAGGATTTTGCAGCCTCTGAATTAAAGGGTTAGGGTTAAAATTTAATAAAATTTTCAGTTCCAATTAGTCATATTTCCAATGTTAGAACTTAAAAGCAGGTTTTAACTCTACCCTTTGTGAATGAGGAGAACAATGTGAGAGCAATGTCCACATCACAATCTTTGTCTTCTAATTTATCTAGTCTGGGAAATTTTCCAATTTTGTTTCTAAAATTTCTCCCTTCAAAACACTTTTTTAAAGATTCCCCACATGGAGAGAGCAGAGCATCCATCCAGAGAGCCTACAATTTTCTAGGAAGCTTTCCTGCTGAAGTACTTCAATCAGTGGGATGCTGGTCCAGCAGTCACTCATGCAGACCTCTCCCACAGCTCGCCCACCAGAGGTAGGTGACCTGTCAGCAGATTACACCCCTCTGCAGATGGAAGGTAACTCACACTTGAAAGGATGATTTGAATTTCTCACACAGTAGTCAGCTCTGTAAGAATTGGGAAAAAAGACCTTTCTTCAGCTGAGTGAAAGCCTCTCTTCCACAGACAACCAAACTTGGAGAGCAAAGCACATTGTGTCAGTCCCACTCTCCCTGAAATTCTCACCACTCTGGCCACAACCCCTGAATGATCCCTCCTGCACTTCTTCCTTAGGAAGAGCATACTCAGAGCTCAGCCTCGCTCACAAGTGTGTCAAGAGCTGCTGACGTGATTATGGGAGACCTTCTCACTCCCTACAACTCCCTGGAAGGAGGTTGTAGCCAGCTGGGGGTTGGTCTCTTTTTCCAGGTACAAAGGGATAGGGCAAGAAGAAAAAGCAACATGTTGCACCAGAGGAGTTTAGATTGGCTACTAGGAAAAATTTCTTCATTGAAAAGGTTGTCAAGCACTGGAACAGGCTTCCCAGTGGAGTGGTGGAGTCACCATCTCTGGAGGAATTTCAAAGCTTTGTAGATGTGGTCCTTAGGGGCATGGATCAGCAATGGACTTGGCAGTGTTGGGTTAATGATTGGAGTCTGTGTTCTCAGAGATCCAACATAAATAATTCTATGGCTAGGTAATGATGATATAAAAATGGATGACGTGTTATTTGAACTGCAAAGTCACTTGTCTTGTCTCAGGGTGACCAGCTGGTGCATTTTCTAGAGTGGCCTGGCCCTCAGGCTGACTTGACATGCCTTGGGTAGAGGCTCCCACAGGAAGCCTTCTAATGGACATTAGGAAAGGAGGAGTTCCACCAAATGTTGGCCAACCCAGTGGGGCCATTCAAGCTTTCCTGCATCACACCCTGGGTCTGCTTTTGGAGAGGAGCACAAGGAAGAGCAGTTTTTTCCTACCTGTGTATGCTGACATATATGCACAAGCTATTTTCAGTATTTTCTGCTTACCCCAGGCCTACAAGATGATGGAAAACGAATGGAGCTTTGTCATCCTCTTAAGAAGAGACTAAGCAAAAAAATTGAGGTATAATAAAATTACTCTATTAGAGATGAGTGCTTTTATGACTAAGATTCATTACACTCAAAATATGTAAGAACTAGTGATATAAAAACCCAAAGGGTAGACATCCTGCTTTGAATGTAGGCAGGGAAGAGTAAAATTCACTCCTGTTGCTCCCTTTTCCAAAATAAACAAGCTGAGCAATGCTAAAGAAAGGGAATTTTTGAGACTACAGAACCAACATCATCATCTTCTTAAGCTTAATCTTGCTAAGATCTTTTCAGCAAACTGAACTGTGCCATTGCCCATGGTGACAGCTAAACCCATCCTCAGGTCTGTCATTCAAAGCCAACAGTCCTGAGTGAGCATTTGATTACACCACACCTCTGTTTTCACCTACCTGATGTGGGATTAATGAGAATATAGAGCCATATTTTTTTCCCAAGGATCACAGCAAAACATTAAGAGGCAATGGCACAATTTGTGGCAAAATTACATATAAAAGGAGAAAAAAATCCCCAGAAGAGTGATGTAGCCTGGAACAGGGTCCCAGGGAGCTTGTGCCATCCCTGTCCTAGCTGAAATTTGAAGCTGAGTAGACAGGGCTCTGGCCCACCTGATTTAACATCAAACGCTTGAAGTGAACCCTGCTTGAGCAGAGCATTGGACCTCCCAAGGTCCTGAATGGTTTTATGATTTCATGACACATTACTTACCCAGCAGTGATCAAAGTTATAAACCATGAATTTCACTTTTGCCACAGGCAATTTTTCAGATATCTTCAGTCCATACTTTACATGCTTTGCAAGGTAGGGACTGTGAATTTGATCTGATGGTCCCTGGGCAGCATAGGAAGCACAGGAGTTCTAATGTCTGTGCAGGAGCTGAAATCACCTCATCTTGCTGCAGTCTGGGGTTTTCCATGCCAGGCATGTTGTACTGTGCTACCTGAAAGGTAACAAGAAGCATTAACAAACAAACAGCTTCTCTGGTCAGTAGAAAAGGATATTTGGGCAGGAGAGAATAGAAAGACTAAATTTCTGGGTGATGCTCATGCATTTAGCAGGTTTTGCTCATGGTAGGACACTGCCTCATGCCTGAGGAACCTCCAAGGCACCAACAGAACTGTCCCTCCAAGAGGCTGTAGCATTGAAAACCTCTTACCAGCTTTTTATAGGCAGAAATTGGGGCAGGCAGCAGGTACTAACAGCTCTCCTGCCCACATCACTGTGACCTGCTTAAGCAGCTGCCTGTGCATTCTAGGGCAGCCCTGGTACAGGATGACTACACAAAGGTAACTTTCACCCATCTCCTACGAGTTGCAGCTTGCAGTTCTTTCTTCTCCTACCCTATCACTTTTCCACGACCTCAAACTCCCCCAGCAGACTGTCAGAGTTTTTAATGATTTATTCTAGTAATGGCAAAAGCCCTACAGAGTCCAGCCTCTTCTCAGTAGCTGCTGCTGCCTGGGACAGCTCAGGTCACCAGAGGGTGCTGCTGGTGCCCTCCAAGAGCCAACGTGGCTGGAAACCAAAGGTGCTCTTCCCCCCCAGCTCCTCTCTCCTGAGCAGTGACCCACGTGTTTTCAGGCAGATTGGCCTTTTCTCCTGTGCAATCCCCCTTCCTGTGATGGTAAGCTGTGTAAAACCACCTTTCTTTGCAGCCTCAAGCTTGAAGCATCCTGGAGAGAGATGGTGTGTGAAATCCTGAGGGTTTGTTCATACTCCTTCACAAAGCCACCTGGGTGCAGGAGCAGGAGGGTTTGTAAGGCTGAGTGGTTGACCATGGTCACACATTGAGAGGGCTTTCCACCACCCCAGGAAGGAAAGGAGAGATTGTGTGCATATCTGTGCATGTGTGCTGTGCACAAGCACACAGAGAACCACTCAAAACCAGTGTTTTTTATGGTTTTTATGGAAACACCAGTTCCATAGGACAGCAAAAAAGTCTGTTTGGACCTTTTTGGCTTCTCGTACCTGAAGCTGTTGTTGTGATGGACTATCCCCACAGTTTCTGAGGCATCCTTGAATTTAGTAGTCTTACATATTTCTATGCTATGTTTGCTTTCAGCCAAGTTAACCTTGGCTGTCACTTGAGTACAGTTAATGATGTTCTACTCAGAGATTTGCAGTTGTGCATAATGGGGCTGGAGTCCCTCCCTGGGCTCTTCACACTGCTTTCAGAGACCTTCTGTCGGGTGCACAGGAGTCACTGAGCATTTTGCAAAGAAGTGCCTGAAAATGAATGCTGCAGTCCTAAATGAGCTGCTGTATAATCCCTCTATCTGCCTCAGACTGTCTCAGATTAATTCCATTTGCCAGTCACTTTCCCCTTTCTCTAAAAAAGGGACATATTTTTAGCCTCTCAATGAATCTGACACAGTGGAGTTTCCCTTGTGTGTATTCTCACTGTCACCATTTCTAAGTGTTTGTTTAAAAACTCTTCTTAATTTCTTATAGCCCAGGACTGGGACTTAAAGATTTATAATACTTGCAAGAGACTCAGCCCCCAAATTCCACCAGGATAAAAAAATCACCAGTGTAAATTTGTAGCCTCACAGAAAGGCTTTTACTAAAGACAAGCTCTGCGGTGGAGCCAGTGGCTCTCTCCTGCCCGTGGCTTTAACATGCCCTGGACAGGCCAGTTGTTATATAACACTGGCTCTGGAGCAGATGCTGCTGTGCTTGGGTTGGGAGATTATAGCTGGCATGCAGGACTGATGGGAGCTTTCTGACAAATGCAGCCACCTCTGTCCCTGACGGAGACAGGGACTGGAGCGGAGGCTGCAGTGGGAGCAAGCAGCCTTGAAAGCAACAACAACAACAACAACAACAACAACACCCTCCAGCAAATTTGGCAAATCCTGCTAAACCCACGTGTAGCTGGAGGTGCACAGCAGCTGTGACTGAGGGCTGCAGCAGCTGTCAGACATGGGTGTCTCCTTTGGGGGGAGGTGACCCACTGCGTGTCCGGGATGGCTGAGGGGTTCCTGTGGCTGAGGGATTGAGCATTTCTTCATGCTCCTTTGTGATTCACCACATGCTTGGCCTATCGAGTGTCTCATCACCTTTTCCAGCGCTGTGACTTGGTGCTGTGGCATGTGCAGCAGGATGCCACCGCGGGGATGGGACAGCAGGCCCTTATCAGCGTGCCAGGGACAGCACTGGGAGAGGCTTTCACAGCTCAGCATCAAAAGGCTACCTTAACAACCCCTATCTGCTCTGACCCCCATCCAGGAAATCTCAGGTGCCATCTCTGGGTGAGCTTTTTCCAGGCAGGTAGACAGGAGAGAAGCAGAAGGAGAATCTTCAGCTGCTGCTCACAACAGTGCTGCTCCCCGTCCTCACCCTTGAGAGAATTTCTATGTCTGACTGATCAATGCCAGTCCCTGCCATCCCCAGGGGGCTGCAAATGCAGCCTCCCAAGTGTCCTGCAGTTTGACAGACAAGCCATTGCTGTCTGCTGACTCCCAGCACATCCCTCCAAAATCCTGGGCTGCTACATCACGTTAAAGTGATGGATGAGGAAGAGCTGTACCCAGCGGATTCAAACCTCCCCTTGTTAGTGCTTAAAGGTTGCTTCACATCTGGATCCCATTAAAAAAAAAGCCTATCCAGTTTGGTTGCTAAATCAAGCTCATCCAGGTGTAAGACTAAATGAACAAACATTTCTAGTAACACTGGTGTTGTCTGGTTTGAGATACGTGCTGCCAGTGGTGACCTTATGCTACCTTCACAGAAAAGGCTAAGCCATACTAGGGATGGGATCCAACTGGATCCCTTTCCTCATCAAGTAAAACGATCATCAGGCCACCTCCTACTCATCCCCTTTTGGCTATTCCAGCTTCCCATCTTCTGTTTTTTTCTGGTACCTGACAAAACCAGGCTTTTGCTATTTCTACCTGCACTTGGGACAGGCAGGAGATGAGAGGGAGTGCTACATTCTCATGGCTTACACCATGGGACATCCCATCTCTCTGTACAGAGCTGTGGGAGAATTCCCAATTCACCTCATTCATTTCCTAAATCCACACTGAGAAGGGGAATTTCTGAGAAAGGAACTAAAAGGAGATCTGAAAGCTGTTCAAGTGCCATAGACTTCATAGAATTATAGATACATAGAGTCTTTCAGGTTAGAAGGGACCTTAAAGATCATCTTGTTCCTACTCCCCTGCCATGGGCAGGGAGCCCTCCACTCTACCAGGCTGATCAAAGCCCCACCTAACCCAGCTTGAACACTTCCAGGGGTGGGGCCCCACCACTTCTCTGGGAAAAATTTGCTTCATAATGTCCCTTGGGAAGGTCTACCCAGGAGATTCTTCCTACTTTCCAGTCTCATCCCAGTAACAACCTCTCCACGCACAGTCCTGAACAGTGACAGGTCAGATGGAGTCTCAACCAAGAGAGGATTGGACCTTGCAGGGCTGCAAACATGAGTTACCTTCTAATTAACATTGTAATTATTCCTTTTTTGCCCTTCCACCTCATCTGTGTACACATACTCCATCCATTCACCCATATCACAAAGGGCAGAGGATGCTGACAGACCCTCCAAGGGTCTGTTCTGCATTGTAACTCTTTGATTGCATTTGGGGCTGGGTACAAGCAATACCTGGGTTCATTTTAAGCCCGTTAACTTCCAGCAATCAGGTTAGAACAGCATGGGGGTCAGCATGGGCTGAAACATGTCCCCAAGGCAGCAGATGAATCAGTGCACAGAGGGCACAGAGGGCTCTGCCTCATGTCTGTGGTCACACTGCCATCAGTACCTGAGCTGTGTAATACCCATTTCCCAAAGGCATGTCTACACAATGCTGCAGCTCCTAGCAGGAGTGTCACCAGAATAAAATCTTGGGCTCCAGCCACTGTCCAAACCACAAAGCCTCCCTTCTCCTGGTAAACAGCAGCTGCTTTGCTTCCCAGAAGTGACCACACTTCAGCAATGGCTGTTGCAATGTAAATATTTTCTAACCCACCAGAAACACGTGGGCAGGCTGTCCTTAGGGGTTTGTGTCCTTAGAGTGAGAGATGCAAGTGTGGAGCTGGATGGTCACACGGGGTTTGTTCCTTCATTTGGAGTGCAGGAGCAGGTGATCATGTGTTTGCTGTTTAAGAGCAGCTGTCAGCTGAATCCCACCACAAATGGTTCAGTGGTCACCTAATCAAGGATATTAGGGGTGCTGAACCACAGGAGGAAGAGCAGTGGCCCTTTAATGAACCTGACTGTAGCAGAAGAGTGGCAGCTCCACAGTGCCGTGGCATTGCTGGCACTGAGCAGTCCATGCCATGTGTCTTCAGCCCAGCTCCTCTGCTTCTGGGGAAAAGCAACAAGAGATGGGATTGCAAGTCATCATAACTCCACAGGCTGAGTCCCACAGACCCAGCAATACCCAGAGAGGCAATAATGCACTGTGTGGCTGGAAGGAGGCTGTGCAAGTGGTTATAGTGATTATTGACATCACCATCGCCACCAAAGTCCTCTAGGACAGTGGTCATTTTCCTAAACTGTTCTGGGGAAAGCCAACATGGCAGAGGAGCCAAAAAATGTTACAGCAGATCAAGCAGGCTTCAGGTAACAGCTTTTAGAGTCTGATGCACTGCAGGATACTTCACAACCCCTTTTTCAAACATGCATGAGGCTGGACATTGTTCAATTGTCAATGGCATATTAAGAATATATGCACTGAAGAGATACTAGATTACTTTGGTTCTTTACAGCATCAGCCACCTGGGACAAAGGCTGGTTTTGCTCAAGGCCAGGGCTGGGCTTGACATGGATTTTTAGGGAAGCAGGCTGGATCTGGGAAGAACTGAGGCAGCCTTCCTGCCTCTAAAATCACAGTGCTGTGCTGCAGAGCTCCCAGCTCTGCTCACTGCTGCATTAACAATGGAGAGGCACTTCCAGGTGCTGCAAAATCACCAGTGGAAAATGGAGACTCCTACCTCCAGGACATGGTACAGCTTCAGAGTGCTGCTAGAGAGGAATTAAATTCTGCCAGCAGTGCCAGAGACATCTGGTGTGAGATGGATGCCCAAGCTTGACTAAAGCTTGAAATTGTAGCCTTAATCTTAATGAAATAAAATGCAGATAAAGGAACAGCATATTCAGAGAGAAAACTGAAGAGTCCAAATGCTTGAGCACAAAATTTCAATATAGTGTCTTCAGCCAAAGCTGCCCTTAATAAATATAAACATAGTTTTTGTTCAGTCAAAATGTTTAACATAAAGTTGCCCAAACAATCTGAATTTGGGACTTTGTTCAAGTATTGAAAGTAAACCATCTGTTGGCTGCACTACTCCCACTGAAAGTTGGGAAAAATCCTGGCCAAGAATTAACCAGTGATGAGCTGCAGACCTCCCTGCCTGGGGGAGGGAAGGGGGTGAGGAGGTGTTTCTTGAGAGTACCTTGGCATGGCTGATACTCTTGGACTGCCACGTGGCCTCCCATGAGGCATCCCATGGCCCTCTGAGCTTCAAACACCAGCCATGGGCAACAGGACAGGCTGAGCCTGCCCCAAGGCTGTAGGACATCCACTGCCTCTGCTCTTCAGAAAGCATCTTGAGAGGAAAAGGGGAATCCTCAACTTGTTTCCCCTCTCAGAGATGGGAACATGCAATCTTTATAGAGATTCCAAGTGTCAGCAGAAACCTCACTCCTGGAGCTTGCCCACTGCTTCTCGTGCTGATCTGAGGCAGAAATTACATTTGCTCTGCATAAAAGCCTTTGCTTGCTCACAGCTGAGTGATCACCAGCTTTTAATGTGCTGTGACAAGGACGACTGGGTGTTGAACCTCGTGGCCCTGCTGCAAGATCACTTTTAGCCAGCAGTGCAGTTTGAGCCTTCCTGCTGAGTGTGGCAGGAGACATACCAAGATTTCTCAGATGCCTTTTTGCTGGGCACAGAGGGACAGCTGCTGTTGGGAGAGCTGCCCAGAGCACCCTTTGTGGCTCAGCAGCAGTCGTGCTGCACACGGGGAGAGAAGGAAAGTGGATTTAATGCTGAGTCAGATGCATTTGTCTCACTCTGGCCTTAGGTCCTGGGATGAGGTTGCTGTCACACAGCAAAGTGAGTTGTCTCTAGCAGAAGGAATATCACTGATAAACATAAAGTAAAGAGATTTAACGAGCAGGAATCAACAGCAACACCAAACTGCACTCACATCTTGGGTCATTGTCTGCTTGGGACGGCATTCTGGCCCAGCAGGTTTTCTCCCCAGGAGTGGTGACAGCAGTAGCCAGCTCATGCTTTGCATTCTCTATGGTCATCTTCTTGCAAGCCAGCAGACATTTGAACCCCACCAGTATTAGATTGTGTGGTTACTTTGTAATGCAAGTGTAATTGAGCCCTTCTGTGGCTTTGGCTTCATTAATGTTGCACTCATTTTTAGAGTATGAAATAGCCTACCTTTTCCATCCTCAGAAAATGGAGAACAGGTTTTGGACATTCAGAAAAATGTCCTCAAAATCCCTGAATGGAGATGAGGAGTCCTCTCCAAGTGAATTGCTTTCAGAAATTCCTCCTGAAACCATGTATTTCCCTGTATACACACACACGAATGCAGAGCTCTGCTCTTCTAGTTTTATTTTATAAAATATTATGAGATTGGTTAGACTTAATGGAAAAAAAAAAATCAGCAGACATGCTTTCCCCAAAGTCCCCAGTTTTATAGGAGCCTGCCAAGGAGAACTCTCAAACCAGCATCTATCACACTTTTTGGTGGCTTGACAAACCAGGGAGGTTTCTCTCTGGGACTGAACAGATGGAGAAGCAGCCTGTCCTAGGGAACTTCCCAGGCTTTTCCCTGGCTGGAAGAGCCCTTTGTCAAAGTGATTATTCCTATGCCACTGAACAAGACACAACCAGATGCAGAATTCAGTGCTGCCACACCATCATCCAGACTACAAAGTTGCTCTGAGCACTGCAGCACTTGTTCTCTGTGTGCTTCCTGGTCATGTTAACAGCTTGGTGCTGTCCCCAGGTCATCCCATGCCACCCATACTTCATCCCTCTGCACCCTCATACCCTTCACAATTTCTGATTGTCTCCCATCTCCAGCTGCCTGTTCTACCAACATTTATTTTTCCAGCAGCCATTTCCCCTCCAGGAAGGTTTGGACGGTTTTGGGGAGGCACTGGTCTAGCAGCATGCCCTAATAGGTGAAGAGGGAAAGATCCCTGGAACAGCTCTGATTCAGGTCAGTCTCCCAGACATAATTTTCAGGGTTCAGACTGACTAAGGACTGCTTCAGCTAAGCAGGTTGGAAGGTGAGACCCCACTCAGAAGGACCACAGTTTAGTCCTGCCATCCTATTAATCCTCTGGGCAAGAAAAGCAACCTGTGACTGATTTCAGCAGGAATGTAACCTATATGAGCTGGAAACAGAGCCCAAGATGTGGTCCATGCAGATTAACAAGCCTGACTGTCTCACTGCCCCAAAACTACTGATGACTGAGTTAGCAGAGGGCATGCTTTTATTTACCTCACCTAAAAGCTACACACAGAGTAAAAAAACCCCAAACCCAATAGTTGGAAGTTAATGTAAATCCTTACAAAAAGGAAATTTTGCAGAAAACTAGTGTTTGGAACCAGTGTAGGGCATCTCAAGCATTTTGGGGGCGAGACAGAATGCAGCATGTCTCATGCTGGATGTGAGGTACTGTCTTGTGCCCAGGTTCCTAGACAGAGCTGTAAGCCAGGGAATACTTTATTCACATTGAAGCGACCACCTTCTCATCACTTTTGTCAGCAACGTGACGCCCTAGAGGAAATCTGAGCCTTGCAGACAGACCTGTCTGACCCCATTAGCTTGGGAGGGAGATGAGTGTTTGGAATGGAAACTCTCATCCTGGCTCTTTCATAGACCAGTAAGACAGAGCACCAAGGTGCAAACATGGGAGTGACTCACAGCAAGAGATGAAATAGAGATTATATTGAAGTATTAGTAACAGCATCTTCACAGTGTTAGGAAAACCAGCTTTGGTGATGGCAAGGCAGGGGAGAAAACAGACTTACAGGGTAAAGAAGCTGTTCATAGGCCTGGTGGAGAGCAGGAATTCTTCCTCCTTTAATAAAGGGATTTATTTGCTGAGTAGGTGATAACATCAAACTAACACTCCTGGAGGGAGAGCATCCCAATTTAGGATAGCATCATGAGTATGTTTTGCCAGTCACTATGAAGGTATTTGCATGCATTTAATCCACACAGTCAGCTGGTGTGAGAGTCAAAGCTCTCAAATTAGAGCTGGGTAAGGACCTTAAGCTGCAGGCTTCAGGGATTTGGACACAGCTCTGAGACCAGAACAGTGATACTTGCAAGCATCAACTGCCTACACCAAGAATGGACAGGATTAAAAAAGCTCAGATCGATAATTGCAAACATCATCAGATAAACAGATTGCTACAGGATCATGTTTCATCTCATTCTTTACTCTGGGAAGGTTCTTTTAACTTCATTTGGAGTATACTTCAAGACAGAATGCTGAGGAAGACATGTCCTGCTTGCCTACGTGGAGGCGACAATATAGTTTTACTGAAAATCCCCTCCCACCAGTTCTGAGCATTTGAACTAAATTCCCTTCAGAGGAAACTAAGGAGGGGAGTCCAGTATGAGCACGTTGGAGTGTGCTTTGTCCACCCTTCTCAGCACAAGTTGCAACTCTGAACTGACTTGAGAGGGGTAAAGCAGCAAGTCATCCCTTCCTGTGTCTCTGCATCCTTATAAAGCAACAGCCTTACCAGCCCTGTTAGATTTGGACTGGGGCCACGTTTACCACCTTCTGGGGCCTGGGTTGTTCTCCACCTTACCCCTGTCAGTGTCCAGGAGTGTTTCTATGCCAAATACTCCAAGAATGTGAAGGCTGACTAATCTTCAGGCTGATCTTCCCATCCTTCCCAGGAAGGCTGAGGTGAGAGGGGATCACAGCTGCTGGGTAGCAGGCTCACACTCTGGCTCCTGAAGCTGTTAAGTCCTCAAGATCCTACCCAAAAGTGACCTTTTTAGCCTTTGTGGGTTTAAGGTTCCTGGCATATGCATACCATACGTGAAAGGCAAGGTTTTCTAATGGTGCAATAGGATAGGACAACAGTGGGGTGAAACACTGGGGCTTTATCCTTGGTGGTCACACCTGACCTGTGGACCCCTGACCAGGCATTCCCATTTTCAAGGGGGACAATCTTTGCCCCACTTGTATCTTTGGCTGCACTGTGGCAGTCCAATGTCAGGCTCAGAATAGGGTCAGAAACATTATTTCAGCTGAGCATTTCCCTTTCTGGTTAGCTACTACAACTTTGCAGCAAGAGGAAGATGTCCTCCCTGAAGCCAAGAAAGCCTCCATGAGTGAGAAGTTCAGTGTTTTCTGGCCTCTGTCATCTTCTCAGTGGACAGTAGGCTAATTCACTCAGCCCAGCTCTACTGCAAATGCCATTGCAAGGAGCTGCTTTATTCCCAGGCAGCCACTCCTGGCAAAAAAAAAAAAAATCACCATGGCTTGAATGGCAAAAAATTTTGGCCTTAAACCGGGGCATTTTAATTGTGGTGGTTTGGGGTTTTTTTTGTACTCTATACTAACATCCAGCTCTGCAGTGTGCCTTCCTGTAAGGAAAGGAGACAAACAGCTTGGCTAATAATTGCTCAAAGGAGTAGCATCACTGGGGTTGAATATTACAGGGCTCCAGAGGGGCTTTCCTCTGAGCAGAGGAAAAGTGAGGAGAAAGGTGAGGAGAAAGAGGACTTGGGTCCAAGTTCCCCAACACAGCCATGAGTTTTAAAAAAACAAATAACAAAAGAGGCTCTTATTTCCAGTGGACATATTTTCTAGCCCACCACATCTTCTCTTTTGACTTACAAAAGTAAGTATCACGGTGCTTTGTGGTGAACTTTTTGGGAGGTGAATCTGACCACTGGAGCCCCACTGACAGGAACCCGTGGAGATTGCTGCCCTCTGCACCTTCTCGCTGCCTGGAGAGGACAGTGCAGTGAAACCCTGAGGCTGGAGAGCTTGCCCAGCTCAGCCCTGCAGCATTTCTGTGGAGATAAATGATTCCTGGAGCAGCAAGCAGGCAGATAAGCTGTTATCTGTGCTGTGCACACACAGAGGTGTCCGTCGTGTCACTGCATGCAGCCCTGAGCTGCTCACAAGCTGCATCACTGCTGATGCTGCCCAGGTGACTGTCACCTCCTGTGAGGGATTTATGCCAGTGTCATCACCACTGAGCTTACCCCCTTCACCTGCCCACCACACTATTCAGCAGCTGGTCCTACCAAAGCAAATCAAGGTGCTTGAAAACTTCTAATCCTCACCTTGCTTCTCCCATTATTTTCTCAACTCCTCCAACTTTTTCTGAGAAGCACTTCACAGCTGTATGGCTGTGGAGAGAGGTACAGGGAGGATCTTACCTCTGAGGTGCATAGCTATCCTCCCAGCTCCTCCTGGAAAACAAAAAGTAAAATACCTTCCATCTCAAGTACCTTCCCAGTGGATAATGAAGGCAATCAAAAAAAAAGTTCAGGGCACCAGAACTAAAACCATCTGTTTTTCTGTGTTTTGTGCCATGGAATTGGTGGTCCTTGGTGGCAAAGCAAATGCAAATTAATTGTTCTCCCTACAATATGAGGCATTTATATGCCTGTGTGAGGCATTTATATGACCTACCTGTGCCTCAGTGTTAAAATGCTTTATCTTTCCTTAAGACTTGACCTCTTTTTACAACCTTTCCTGATTGCCAGATTCGCACATCCTACTCAGTTGGTTATTTTCACAAAATTCACAGGAATTCACTTATCTCTGAGACGTCCATCTCTCAATCAGACCAGACTGAAACAGGCCAAGGGAGAGACACAGGTAGAGGTGTGTGGACCCTGTGACTATTATTGTTTTAGTAGTAGCCAAGTAGATCCTCAGAGGCACCTGCCCTCCTTTGAGGTGTCTTCCCTGCCTAGTTAAGAAGCTCCCTTCTCCTACTGCAGAGAGAAACAGCTATTTTTACCCCATTTCAATTATCTTTACCCTATTTCGACTATCTTTACCCCATTTCAACCACAGGCTTTAGAGAAGACCCTGCACATGTGCAGCACAGCACTGCTGAAGCACTTGGCACAGCTACAAACCTCCTCCTGCAACATCCAGAGCAACCCACCTTCAAACCACAGCATCCCACACTTCCTCACAAAGAGGAACTTCTTCTCTTCTGCCTCCCTCAAAGGTTTTTCCAGCAAATCCAGACTCCAACAAACCCAGCCAAGCCCCAGAGCATCCCTTCAGTCCCCACTCCTGAAATAAGAGAAAGGAATTTGATTGAAGCTCCCACTGGCTCTTTCTCTGCCTTGTCTGGCCTGTGGGGTAAGGCAAGGACAGGTGGAGGTGATGTCCTCTCCTATTTAAGGTTTAGGATGGCTGTGGCTGCAAGAGGTGGCCTTTTTGATGACTTAAAGGCGACCTGTAAGGAAGATGAGGATAAAGGTTTCAGGGGAGTTCTGTTGTGATAGGACAAGGAGTAATGGTTCTAAATTAAAAGATAGGAGATTCAGAGCCTACCATCCCCCCTAGGATAGGGGATAAATTTTTTTACAATGAGGGTGGTAAGGCACTGGAACAAGCTACCCAGAGGAGCTGTGGCTGCCCCACCCTTGGAAGTGTTCAAGGCCAGGTTGAAAGGGGCTCTGAGCAACCTGGTCTAGTGGAAGGTATCCCTGCTCACTGCAGGGCAGTTGGATTGGATGACTTTTAAAGGTCCTTTCAAACCCAAACTCTTCCAAGATTCAATTAATCTATGTCACCAAGACTGTCACCAAGGGCTGAACTCTCCCATATTGCATTGGGTCCTGTCACTCCAGGCTTGTGTCCTCTGTAGAAATTCTTATAATGAACACAGCTTGTCCCTGAGCTAAAAATGAAAATTATTTCATTTTTGCTTGGTCTGCAAGTTTTGAAAGAGAATTACGACAAACTTGTGCAACTGGGACTGTCTATCTAGATGAAAAAAAAAAAAGTGTTAGAAACCTGGTTTTCCTATGGGAATTGCTAAATTCCCTGTAGCTTTAGAGAAACTGAGATTCCACAGAAGCCACAGAGGTTCTAAAGTTGAGCTGCATAGTTCAAGTCACCTTTAAACTTCTTTTAGAACCATGAATGGTTTTATCATAATTGTCCATATTTTGATTTTTTTTTCTCTTGAAGCCCCATATTTTTGACTACTATAAGAAACAAAAAGCTTGAAAATATGACCAGATCATATAAACTTGAAGTTCTGGGGTATTAAAAGTAAAGTAATGGTAGTAGCAATAATAATAATGAGGAGAAGAAGAGACAATTGTTTTGAATTAAAATCTCATTATTTAAGCCACTCTGCTAATGTTTGAACACTGCTTAGTGGTTTCTAGGACCGCAGTAATTTTCTAGGGAGAAAAGATCTCCGACACTCTGACCCGGCTGGGACTCACAACCCAACGTGAAGAAATGAGATTCCAGGGAAAAACAACTGCAGCAGCGGTCTCAGAAACTTTGCCACGGCAAAAGCACGTGGGCCAGGAGCTGCCCACAGCCCTGTTTGTCAGCTGGCTAAAATAGCTCAGGCCGAGGTGCTGACAAACCCATGCCTGTGCTGCAGCCCAACACCTCCAGCCCTCGCGGGGTTATCGATGACGTTTGACCGCGAAGCATTTTTTTGCTGGCTGCCAATAGCTATTCCCCAGGGACTATTTGCTTTCACATGCTTTCCCTTTGACACGGCTGCTATTTCTTTGCAATATGTGTAAACACTCAGAAGGATTTCCATGTTTGTTCTTCGCCCGGCATGGACGGTCCCTCGCGGCTCGGTGGGAAAATTGACACGAAGGAGCAGCCGCTCCGCAGGCGTCCGGCGCTTCCCCTCTCTGCGCTGTGCTCCTCTCTGTTTTCTCCAGCTATAAATCCAGTTCTGCTCCAGTCTCCACACCCCTGGCACACAGCAGGAAAACGCATTCCTGGTGCCAGAAACACGACACTGCCATCCTACATGGGCGTCCTTTAGAGCCCAGCGGAGGCTTTGCACTGCAAAGCATTTATTCTTTATTTCTCCCCTTCCTACAGCAATGCTTTCTGACTTTAAAAAGCTTCTTTCAATCTCAAGCAAATTACTAATATGCGACTTTTCCTAAGAAAACTTACTGGGATGCCTGTGCTGCTGTTAACTCTCTCTCTTAATGCCGACTTTTCCAAAGCGATCTTGGTATTTAATAAGACAATTTGCATCCAAAGTAAAAAGGAACAGAAATCACTAAAGGAAAAAAGCTCAAAATGAATCTAGAAATTGCAGGCCCTGACCCCAACCTCATGGATTGCACCTAGGCTTGATTTACTAGATCTGCTGCTTTGTAAAATCAACATAATTTTACGTATTAATGTAGTTAAGCTACAAGAGGGTAGATTTAAATTGGATATTAGGAAGAAATTATTCATTGTGAGGGTGGTGAGACACAGGAACAGGTTTTCCAGAGAAGTTACTGCTGCCCTATCCTGGAAGAGCTGAAGACCAGGTTGGACTGGGCTTGGAGCAACCTGGTCCAGTGGAAGATGTCCCTGCCCATGGCAGGGGGGATTTGGACCTAAGGTGATCTTTTAGGCTCATTCAAACCCAAATAATTCCATATTAAAAAAAAAAAAGTATAAAAATCCACATTTTCTGAGGAGATAGTCCTCCAAGTTCCTTGCTAGGGCTGGAAAACAAGAAATCCAATTGGCAAATTTTGTAGTTTTTAAAAATTTCATCCTGAAAATTAAAATATCTGAAAGCCTTCAGACACTTTCCAAAGACCTGCTTGAAAATAAGGAGAATCCTGTAACCCAAAGCAGCCCCTAGCAGAGTGATGGGAACACACCTGTAGAAGTTAGGCAATTATGGTAAAAATCTAGATGTGAAAATCTTCCTAGTGAGGATCGTGACACTGAATTTCCTCTACATGGGAATTTTGACCACAAATTCTAAGCAGGAATTTCCTTAACTAACCTGACATGTCTCCATGGAGAATTCTCATTTCAGCAAACTGCTCCTTCCAAACCAAAAATATCTTCCTGAATTTCAGACAGATTCATTCTGTACACGTTGACTCAGAAGTCAAATTATTGTATGACATATTTTAGCAAATGCTTATTAAAAAAATCCTCTTATCCACAAGTCAGACTGCCCCAGGTTAATATAAAACATAATTATAAACTGATTTTATTAAACTAATTCAAAGGTCTGACTGAATTTTTTCGTTGCAGTTCAAACTAGTTTTCCTCCTCCAGCTAATTCTACTGGGCAGGATGGGTTGAAATATCAATGTTGGGTTCATCCTATAAATGATTCTGTTTGAAGAGAGACTTTCGAATCTGCTTCAAATTCATCTGATGTAGCCAGAAATTCTCCACTGATTTCAAGAATCTCTGGATCAAGCCTTTAATGCTCTGTAGGTTGCCTTCCAATGTAAGATAAACTGGAGGGGTTTTCATCAACAAGCCTCCTAGCAAAAGTCACCATGCATTTCCCAAACAAATATGTAGAAAAAGAGTCAGAGAAATGATAACATAAATGTTGACAACATAACAGAAACAACAAAAAAAAAAAAGGCAGAGGAAATATTTGTTATCCTTATTTATTTAATAAAGAAACATAATAAACTTGAATTTTTCCAGGTACAAACAGCTTAATATGTCCTATGATATTGGCTGATATTTTCCTTGCTCTTTTTGTAGCTTGAGTGATTCATGTGGTAGCCTTTATTGAACAAATCAACAGAAAAAATGGTAGCACTCACCATCCTTATAGACAGTGTGGGCCAACTATTGAGTTAGTGTCTTAAACTAAATCACTGCACTGGGAGGTTGTATCATGGCTCAATTCAGATCAGCATCTCCAGTAACAAAGATCTACAAGTGAGGTTATTTGACATTTTTGAGGGGAGTTCTGCACACCATACAAAGATACCATTCCCTCTTCATCCCTAAAGAAACATGCCACAGAGCAATAGAAAACCCAATAGAAAACCAACCTTCCAGTTACAAAGGTTTTTGAAAGTAATTTACAATTCAGTTTTTTGAAAGTTTCACTGTAAACATCTAGAGTTAAGACCCTCTTTCAGATTTTTTTTGCAATACTTTTTTTTTTTTAGAGGTTTTGAGTAAAAGAACCATTTTTAATTGCATCAGTACTATAGGTTCTCACAGCAATGACACTAAAATGTTCAACTCAAGGGTGAAATGAACAAAGGGCGGGCTCTTCTCTAATAAAATCAGTGACCAGCTCATTGTCTCTTTACAGTCCGTTCATTACTGGGCCTGACTCTCAATAAGAACAGCAGTTGGATATTTTCTAATATAAGTTGCAAATAGTTAAAATATTGTTAAAGCGGCATAACCAACAACTCACTTCTGAGTGCAGGCTGGCGTTTTCCTTGGGTTTCAGACAGTTTACACCATACATGAAAATAAATCACATGAGAAATGCTCCTTTTCCTTAGTATTTTTCCCTCTTTTTTTTTTTTGTTTTTATTCTTTGAAAGGAAAATAATTTTGCTAGTTGTCAGCCAAGAAATGCTTGTTAAGCAAGTAATGAATGTACTATTTTCTAATTAAACAGTTTCATTATAGGCAGCAGCTTGTTGCTAACGATCAATAAATCCCATTGAGGAGAAAACATTTTAATCAGTAAGTCGTGTCCTCCGAGTGTCAGCCACTCTATAAACTCACAAGATACATATATATGTATAGATATACGTATGTGTGTGTATATATATATATGCATATAAATATAAAAATCGCATACTCTTTCTGGGTGATATGTACAGTCAGAATAACATTACAGCATAAATACACAGGGAATTTGTATAAAGTTTCTCTAATTTGAGAAGCCTTAAGCAATTCTGAGTTTTTGGGGGAGGTGAGGGGTGGGGAGGGGGGAAGAAATAAAGAATATTTTTACTTCAAGGAACAACGAGTAGTCCCCTTAAGTTAGAATCAAATTACATACAAGATTTAAAGGCAACAAAATGCCCAGAGGAACAGCCCTATGTTACACACCATAGACATGGGGTTAAAAGGGCAAGAGAGCATGATTATAATAATACTTATATAGTATGGTTCATTCCCTTATAGCACTTTGCAATCAGAAAGTCTTACAACACCCCTGTGAGGTAGGTAAGTATTATTATTCCCATTTTACAGATGGGTAAACTGAGGCACAGATAGGTTAAATTATTTGCCTAAAAATCATGTAGTAAGAATCAGGAATAGACCCCAGGAATCCTGATGGCAAATCCTCTGAATTAACCAATAGACCACTCTCAAGTGAATGCCTGAGACACCTCTCAATGAATGGAGAGAATATATTAGCCCATATTTACACAGATACATTGTCATCCTTTTGACATGTTGTTTACATATTCTGACTTGTTTAGAGGACAGATAACAATGGCCATATGTAACCTGTTGCTTTAATTCTTGTTGCCAACCCCATGTGGTTTTTTGACTCCTTCACAACCTGGGATGTAACTAAATGTTAATGACAATACACCTTAAATACATTCTTGATATCTTTGCTTCTCCAAGCTGAAAAAGCACAATTACTCTTCCATTAAAGTGCAATGGCTCATTACAGAAATCTCATGATTTTCCATGAAGTCCAACCAAACCCAAGTACAATCAGCCTGAAAGTGAAAAAGAAAGAACTTGTCTGTAATGATGGACATGTCTCTATATTCCATAAATGATTTCTCACATTCTATCGAGGCTGAAACATAATAAATAATAATCTATGTTAGCATGTAAAACCTCTAATACTTTTCTACAGCCACACATCCACCTTTCACCCCATTGTCATTTCTTTGGCCTGAAGCTGAAGGACACATCAACTGTAAATATTACTTTGCCTACAGGAATGAGGATATAGCTATTATCTAGTAGATATTTTTAAATTGGTTCCTGTATTCCTTGTCCTTCCCCAGAAATCTCACTGTACTATCTGAGAAAATGAAAGATGGACCTTGAATAAAAAGGATTCAAACCCTCAAAATTTGTGTACAGATCCAGAGGTAATTCCCCTCCCACCTTCTTGATGACACTGTCACAGCCGTTCTGCACGGCCCAGTTGGCATTGATTTATTACTATTAGTAGTATTAGTAATTTTTTTTTTTTGAGTTCCAAATAAGGCTGCTTAGCTCAGTGTTCCTGGGGAAAATGTAACCTATCCCACTACCTTAACAGAAATTTTGCCAGCCTAGATGGTGCTTTGGATCACTACACACAAACGTGATGCACTACTTCTATGGCAAGTTTGATTGCGGATTTCAAAGCAGATTCTTGAAACATACTAAAAAATTAGTGCTTTTATTAACAGTTTTACAAACAGAATCCATTATTGTCTAGTTTCCTGAAGGATAGAACAAGCCATTTCTCTCATTATTTTGACATAATTTGCTTCTGGTTTTTTGTTATTTGTTTTTTCTTTTTTGTGTGTGTGTGTGTTTCTGCTGAAGTGCAGTTGCAAGTCCCAAGAGGGAGGGCTTAGTGTAATCAACAGTTTAAATGTTGCTAATTTGATACTTCAATTTGCAACAACTTTCCTCTTCAAGTGATGGGGATCCCGCAAGTTCCTATTACCTTGACTCAGAGTTCATCATGAAGAGTGTAAGGATCATTAATCTCCATGGAAAAGAGACTTCTTTTTTTTTAAGTAAAAAAATATCAAATATAATAAATTTATGAAAGACCATTCACAACATATACAGTAAGTGTTACATTTTGCTACAGCAGCTGTGATTTTTTTTTTTTCTTTTTAGAATGCAAGGTCATACATTGCCATAAGTAAACACACTAATATGAGTAAGACCTTAAATGAATGTATACAGCCAGGCTTTATCTGTGGATAGATATACACTGTGTTTACTGTTTTACAGTCTAGCCTATTCTTATTCACACCATTGATATAACAGCTATGACCCTGCAGAGAATCTTCCTGTGCATATATAAATATAAATACTGAGCCAAGTCAAAAGGAGCAGGGTCAAATGTCATATGACTTATTAGACTCCTGTAGTTAAGGGTAAAAACTCCACTGCTTCTTTTGCAACTAATTTTTAATAAGAAGGCTGCTTCAATCGTTGTGTAGTTACAGCATTACATTCTGTAAACAATGTTTTAAAGCATTCTAAACAAACATTTAAACAATTGATTCTTTATCCTTGTCGGGTGAGAGAAGACAATCTATAGCCTCGTCGCTTTTGCTCATGTCTGTTATCTTCAGCTGGAGGTTTTCACTGGTGCCTCTGGTGACGCTGTCGTAGGATGGAGGGAAAGAGGTGGAGGACAGAGTTTCTGATTTGTCTATTGGCCTGCCGTAGTTTTCGTTCATCATGAACGCAATGAGACCCTCTTTCTCGGGCGCATCGTCCTCCAGGATGCTGCTTTCCAAAGTTCTGTGCCGGTACAGGTAGGATGCCTGCTTCATGGAGCGCCGGAACAAATGTCTCCTGTAGGCCCTCTGGATGACGATGGCGGAGACCTCTTCTTGTTTCCGCCGGAGAGTCGTCGTAATCGGCTCGTAGGAGATCTTGGAGGGATTCGCTGCCATGAACTTCTCCTCCATCTGTATTTTAAGGGCATCCATCTCTCCAGATTCTCCTAGCACCCTTTTTGTAAAAGCAAACAAAATATCCAAGCAATGGATCCTGTCTCCGCTGACCATGGGCAGGTCCATCGCTATGAGTTTGATTTTGTTTGGTTTCGCTATGCGCAAAGGTTCTGACAGCGCGTCTGCAAAGTCTGAAAGTGCAGAATACTCAATAAACTGAGTGGCTTCAGGGTCAAACTTCTCCCAGATTTCATAGAACATATCAAAATCGTCCTCGCTTAGAGGCTCTGTACTTTCCTCAGTGGCTACACTGAAGTTCTCTAAAATGATGGCTATATACATGTTTACAACAATGAGAAATGATATAATGATATATGTAACAAAGAATAAAATCCCTACAGCAGGGCTCCCGCAGTCTCCCTTTGAACCATTTGCATTGGGAAGGTTTGGGTCGCAATATGGTGGTCCAGTGTTTAAAATAGGGTTGAGAAGTCCATCCCAGCCAGCTGATGTGGTGATTTGGAAGAGACAGAGCATGCTGTTAGCAAAGGTTTGGAAGTTGAACATGTCGTCAATCCCATACTCCTTCTTCACATAGGCAAAGTTAGCCATGCCAAAAATGGCATAAATGAACATGACCAGAAACAGCAAGAGGCCAATGTTGAACAGAGCAGGAAGGGACATCATTAAGGCAAAGAGCAGAGTTCGAATTCCTTTGGCTCCCCGGATGAGTCTCAGGATCCGGCCAATCCGAGCCAAACGAATGACTCTGAAGAGTGTGGGAGAGAAGAAATATTTCTGGATGATGTCAGAAAGTACGGTGCCTTGAAAAGAAAAGAGACAGACAGCAAGTTAGTACATGGGAAATAATCCCAGGCCTTCCTTTTAAAGTTATCAGTCAGGATCATTGAGAAAATAAATGGAAATTGCCCAGATTGGAACGCTCACAATAAAGGGAAAGACATTGTTGCTTTTTCATGCCCATTTAATCCATAAGAACTTCTGAGACTGTAAGCAAAGACTGTAAGTGGCAGTTTTATTAAGGGAAAGCTTTTCTGTTGGTAATGAGAAACCAAGATCAAGTCAAGACACAGATAACTGCAGCTTTTTGGCCATGACTCACGTGAGAAATTTGTCTTGAGTGCAGATGACAGAATTTGTCTGATATGACAACATTTTTGTCTGTAAAACAATGAGTCAGAAATGCTGGTGTGCTTGGCCTGGTGTTTTCTGAGCTACCACCAGAACAGTGCAGGTTTCTACGGTGTGTCCACTCGGTCAGTTGTTTGCTTACAAATTTTTCCAGTTTCCCTGATGGGCTGGGAGGGAGCTAAGGGCTAAGGTTGTGCTAGCAAGGAAATGAGCTTGCATCCCTGTACTAAACTCTTCCTGCAGGAGCAAAGCACTTGGTCCAGAAAGTCTAATGCCAAGTCCCTGGCTGCACTGAGCCGTGCTGAGCTCCTGTCTCCCCCAGGAAATGTGCTCACTGGCATGGCCCAAGGCCTCTGACACTGAAACCACCTGGCTGATCATGGGACAGCACCCTGAGCAGCATGACAGCTCTGGTTAACTGTGTGCTATGGGCATACCCAGAGCATCTGACCTCAAGGTTCTGGTGACAGCTGTGTGGCAGTGACATTTCCTGGGTGACCCAAACCTGTGAAATCCAGGCTGTTCAATGCCCTCAAAGTGCAGGTGTGTCTCTGAGCACCAGAGATCTGCACTGGGATCTTGCAGCTTCCCCAGTCCACTACAGGGTGTTCAGAGCAGCAGCTGATGTTTTCCTAACACAACACTTTTTCATTCAACTATTCCCTCCCTCAAAATGGAATCTTTTTTTCAGAAGAGTTGAATTTCTGAGCTCATTTTGTTCACTGCATCAGTTGATAACCTTCCAGTTACTGCTACTTCCAACTCTAGTGAAAACTCTTTTGGTAGGATTTTGGATTCATCTGACCTGCACTTATTTAGCATCTAAATACAATCTCTGTTTGGGGCTGCAGAACAGCAAATGGCACAAGCTAACAATAAAACTTAGTCTTTCTGTTTCATCCCTTGGCTATATGAGGGTGTGGAGCTCTAGTGATAAGGCTGAGAAAAATCAGATTCAGGTCACTGCCCAAACCTGCCCTGAAGGACTATTTCAAACTTTTGTCATAAAAAGCAAATAGCAAAGCAATAGCAATCCACATGTGCCACTTTCATGTGGCTTTTTTACTTCTCTGTCATTGGCTGTTATGTAGAACTGGTGTTAAGTGTATGTGGTGGCCAGTTCATGTTTTATCACCAGGAATTGTAAAGTGTAGAGTTTGATAAACCTCCTAATTTTTCTAATCAAACTAGTTTTTGTTAGGCAGTGGTATGTAAGTTATAACTACATATTAAAATTGTGCTTAGGATAAGCAATAATATATGCTTTCAGATCTCTGAGTTGAAAGCATATATTATTGCACAACCCCTCCAACTTTGCCAAATAATTTTATGTCTGCTTTTCTAACCTTGGAGTCTGGGTGAAAATCCAGGGTCACCTACCTACGATGGACAGAATCACAACCACAAAGTCAAAAATGTTCCAGCCATTGGTGAAGTAGTAGTGTCGCAGAGCCAGCATTTTGAAGATGCACTCCCCGGTGAAGATGGCAACAAAAAGCATGTTGATTTTGTGGAGGATGTTCACTTTTTCTTGACTTTGGTCATCTGTTTCCACCATCATGGTAACCATGTTAAGGCAGATGAGAATCATGATGGAGACATCGAAGGCTTGTTTTGAGACGACATCGAAAATAAAACCTTGGTATTTGTTCTGGGGGAAAGGAAAAGGTTTAGTTGGGAAATTTGAGCTGTGTAAAAATGATGTAATTGTCTCCTGATTGATCAGAAGGTAGAGGAAACAGACTATTGCATCTGATTGGAACTTCATAAACTTAAAAGCGATGATGAATGCTTTTTTGATGGAGTTTTCAAACCCATTTGCTCCTAATGCTTTTTGAAACTACTGAAAACAAGACACTGGACTGTGGCCATGAATTTATTCAGTGCAGACAGGTGGCCACTGGCATTTGTAAATTGCAGTGTTAGTCAATGCTGCAGAACAGAGGGAATTTTGCACCACAGGTCACTGGACTTGCAAATATAATCCAAAATCAAAACATATAATTATTAAGTGCCTTTCATCTGGGAGCAATAAACCTTCTTATGCTGGAGATAGGAACGGTGCTTATTCTACTAAATAAATATTCAGCTATTACGCAAAGTTCAACTGAATTATGTCGTTCTTACCAGTGGCCTTGGGATTGGCTTTTGAGGTTTCTTAGACCCCAGCTTTTTCATTGCATTATAGTATTTTTTCTGTTCTTCTGTCATGAAGATGTCCTGGCCACCTAAGTACAGGGTGAGAACAACACTATTATTTTTGATGAAGAGAGCTTGCCTCTGCCCCCTTCCAAAGTTCAAGGATGAATCCTCTTCTATTTTGTTTCCCTTTTAATGCAGCTTTCATCAGGTTGGACTGCTCAGAGGGACAGTGGTGCTGGTGCACAGAGGACACCAGGCCAGTCTGTGCCCCTGTGTCACGTTTTGTGCCAGAGATCCCCTCTGGCTGGGCTGCTTTGCTGCATTCTGTGGGGAACAGAGTCCCCCACCCCACATGTTCAGGATGCTCTAGGGACACTAGGGACTGCTACAGCTGTGCCTCTGTAGAAGCCCTGCAAGGTGGTTTCTGCAGATGCTCTGCCACTGCTGATCTCAAGGCTGTTGTGGCAAAGCCATTGCTGATAAACCTGTTCCTAGCCTTGGTCCCCTGCAGCAGTCACAAGATGAAGTGTAGCATATGCACTACTTATCTTTTTCTTTTGTTGGTTAAAATTGTCAATGATGACACCGATGAAGAGGTTCAATGTGAAGAAAGACCCAAAGATGATGAAAATCACAAAGTAAAGGTACATGTATAAATTACATTCCCACTCAGGCTGCTCTTCGCACTGCAAAGGGAAAAGGGAAAGTGTGAAAATGACACCACCTCTGCACACATCAAAATATTGATGCAGTCAAAACACAGCTGTCCATTGGAAATAAAAATTATGAAACATGAGAAAAATACTGTAACTCCTGTGAGCAGTCAGCTCTCCTCTGAAATTTACCACTGGCATCTGCAATGCTACAGTCATTTCAGCAACACTTCACAGCACTGTCACAGCAATCACACTGCTCCAGAAAGTGCAACTCCAACATAAATCCTACAAAATTTTCTCAGTCTGAACCCAGAAGGGGACAAGAATCAATTTTCTGATTATCCTAATTTCTGATTATCCTAATGCCTGTATGAACTAAAGGTACTTACAATAAAACAGAAGTATAATTGAATCCTACTGAAAAACACTGTATTTTTAATTACAATTTTTTTTTAATGAGGGGTGGAATGGAATAAGGTCTGTTGCTGAGGAACTGAGGAAGAGGTGACTTGAGTCTGATAACCTCAAGTCACCTCTGTCATGTTTGGTAACAATGCTCAGATTTGCCCCATCAGCTCCTGGTATCTAAACAAGATGCAATCCCTAAATGCCATATTTTCTTGTGGGTAATCCATGAGTTTCATTCAGCAGCAGGGAGAATACCTGTGCACACATAGTACCAGAACAAATCACCATCATGAGCTATGTTTTGCAAAGGTACTTCTCTGCTCCTGGGGTGCCATGAAGTTTTTCCACCCCTTATTCCTCCCCTTAGGCCTCAACTTTTCCTTAAATTCAGCCTGTCAAATTCCTAGCACCAGACAGCTGCCTCAAAAAATTAAAATTGTTCCTCTAATATAATTAAAAGAAGGAAAGAATACTGTAGATCTTTCAATAAAAAGATAAACAAACCACACATGGTGTAGCAAGTGAAATGCTTTTTTTGTTTGTTTGTTTTATGGAAACATGAAAGCTGAACAGGATGCAGGTGAGCACTGAGCTGTCACCAGTCACCAGCACATCTCAAGGCAGAGCTGGAAGTTCACTCTACCCTCTTTGTCTGCCAGGAGCTTCTCCACACTCCTCCAGTGGAGCTGCTGGCTGCAGAAAAGGCACTTGCTCAAAGTGAAGGTGTAGGGAGGGTTAAATATTTGCCCCACAGGGCAATTCAGCTTAAACACAGCAATTTTAAAGACATGTTATCATCAGAAGTTGGAAAATAAGGCAGTTAATGGGAAAGGGGAAGAAATGTAGAGAACAATTTAGGTCTTTGGTGGACTTAGGCTCATTCTTGAGGTGCCTCTGTGTGCTGGGAGCTCTGCAGCAGGAGTAGATAAATCAGTTGTGTAGGAGTAAGGGCCACATTTACTTTAATTTCAGGGTCATCATGCCCCAGTACAGCTACAAACAATGAGGTTCTGCAACTGTCCCAGCCAGAGTAAGACAGGGACTGGCACCCTGCATGTATTTTATTTTGTTGTGTTTGTTGTTAAGCATCATCAGTGCTGCAAAAGGCAATGGAACAGGAAATTATTAATTTCCTTGCAGAGACTTACCTCTCTTGAATCCACTGCTGCATACATAATATCCATCCAGCCTTTAAATGTGGCCTGAAAAAAAATCCCACATAAGGCATAAGCATATTAAACGAGTACACCCTGAAATGATATAATCTCTATGATGAACTTTCAAAATGCAATGTTGAGCATGTACTTCACAATTAATACATTGCCTGCCTTGCAATCTAACATGTGCCTTTGAGTTTATCCTCATTTAGATATTTAAATTCATTCCTGAATGGTTTTCTCCTGGATTTTCTCACTTCTGTTTTTTGACTTTCTGCACTTGCAGGGATAAAAGAGAGGTTTTTAGAAGAGCTTTAAGAAGGAGAGAAAACATCTTTGGAAGTTCTGACCTTAAAAAATTCAAGTACTGAAGAGATATGGCTACACATAAAATTAAAGAATGTTGTCTTGTACAAGCCTTGCACCAGGTGGGATGGATCCCATCCATATCCTGCTGAAACTTGGATTCTGCCCTCTTCTAAACCCGGGCAAATCACGACAACATTAAAGCCCAGGGAGTTGCATAAATCACAGCTGACTTGAAAGAAGCAAAGGCAATCAACACCTGCTCTGAGCCTGGCCCTGGAAACTCAATCTGCTTTACTGTTCAGATTTTCTTTTTATTAAGCATTATGAAGTTAGTAGTTTTAATATTTTTAAAATAATTGTTTAAAGAAGAGAAGATTCCACAGAAGTCAGTGTCTCCTATTGGAATGCTCAGTGCAGAAGGGCAGTGACAGCACTCCTAGGGGAAACACAGGGAAGTGATTTTTTACTATTCTGTAGCACACTCACGACTCTTTGATCTCAATATATGCCTCTTATTAGGCACAGCCTGATGCCAAGCATGCCTGGCATTAGGTCTGACTCTGGCCTAAGCCCTACTGCCTTTATTTGGATTCTCTAGAGCTGTTTCTCATTTGACTTCTGACCTATTTAGACTTACCCTGACCTAAGTTAGTGTGAGCAGATAATGAGGCATTTTTAGATTTATTAAGTTCATCAGGTTTACACTGGCATGCATGTAAGATCCACACCCAATATTTTTTTACATCCTACTGACACTTAAGTTGAATTTTGCCCTATTGTGTAGGCATACAATTCCATATAATGCCACTAGGAATTTGGCCAGAGGTTACCAAGAGAAACACAGGCAGTTGGGCTGAGGTGGGTACATTCAGTGGTTTTAGAACTCTCTATTATTATATTAAGCCCAATTCCTTCTGAATACTACTGAGACAAAGGAAAATGTACAAGAGATCAATGCTATTTCTCACAAAAGTATATATAAAATAGTGTTTGAAAGATTGCACATATTCTTATCTACCGCTTGAAAGAGATTAACCCACACACCCACATCAGAACCCTTTGGAAAATCTCTTCCATGGTGCTGTGTGTTAAAAATCACTTTAGATGATGCATCTACAGGAATGACCAGCAGTTTTATCAAAACAAATAATTATTTGACTCTGTCGTGCTGATTCTCCTTAAGTATTCTAATATTTTCCTTTTTTGCCGTTCTCTTTCTAATGTGATGAAAGAAAGACTTTCTGGTGCCATTAGAGCTTTCAGTTCAAAGTGCTGTTCAGGAAGGGTGGTCAGGATGAAACATGAAATCCTTTCCCTGTGGCACAAAATGACATGATATTAGCCTGTACTTTTCTCCCACTTGGGAGGAAATCTTTTCTCTTGAGCAGCTATTTTACCCCTCAATGTGTAGCACAGACTCGAGCAACTCTCCTGCAAGGCACAGTGGTTTGTAGTGATAAAGGATGATGAAGTGATCTGACAAAAATAAATATTAAGAGAATGAAGTGCTGTGATTTTATGTTTCCCCCAGTAATCAAGAAGCAAGAGAATTAAAAATCTGTGGGACATCTGGAAAGCTTCCCTGGACACTTCACCCACAGAGGGTAAAAGATACTGAGGATGAAAGAAATATAACACCGAGAAAAGAAATTATTTATCTGGAATTAGTAACCACTTACACTCTGGATAAGGAAGTGACAAAATCTGTGTTTGAGTGTTTGTGATATTATCCTGCCTGGAAGCTATCCAGAGAAACACCATTTTCTACTGAAACTGTCATGTGATGAGATTATCTGCCGATAAACTCATCCTGGGATGGGATTACATTTCGTTATTTCACAGGTGGTTAGAGCTGCAGTGCAGCAAATTAGTGGGGAGGAGGACAGGTGGGATGGCACTGGCTGCTCTCAAACCAAAGGGTGCCTTGAAGTAAAGCAAGTCTTTAAATCTGTAAGCTTTTGGGGTTTACTTCTTTCTTTTCTTTTTCTTTTTCTTTTTCTTTTTCTTTTTCTTTTTCTTTTTCTTTTTTTTTCTCTTTTTTTTTTTTTTTCCTCAGAAAGGAAATTTTCAATAAAAATGTCTGCTGAAACACTGGCCTTCACATTGCTGAAATGTTTCTTTGGGCATTACTGTTGATGAGAGAAATTTATGGAAGTTAACCAGAGATTTTTTTGCACATTTTGCATCCACAGTGACAGTAAAATCAGGCATTGCAGTTTACAGAAGTGCAAGAGATCGTGTAACACAGTAACTTTAGACACACAACTCTGCCTCACGACCATTTTGTGTCTGATTTATGGGCTCAGTCAGGACTTCAAACCTGGCATGAGGGATTGCTTTAACTCTGCAGCTCCTGCTTGCTGTGCTGGTCTGGGAGTGCCTCTGTTATCTCCCCCATTCCTTATCCGGAGTCCCAAAGTGACAGAGTTAATAGGACATATTCAAAGATAAGTAGGATATAGCCAGTCTAAGTCCATTCTGTCTAAGAAGAACTTTTCCAAACAAGCCAGATGTTGCATGAAAGACCACTTATTTCCTGGGTATTCTTCAACAGATGGCTGAAATTTCAAAATACATTGCAAAAAAAAAATACACGGAGGTGATCACAGGGTGGAAGGGTGGGATTACACAAGGAAAATGCAAAACTGCTACTGGAAATTTAAGATATTTCTTTGATCAGCTCAAATACAGATTTATAGAACATAGGTTTCTGTGATACTTTAAGAAAATTTGGAATACAGAAAAACTATTACTGAAGCACTGGGTTATAGCAAGACCTTTTTCCTGTTAGATTAGGGTTTTAGAAGTGTTAAATCACCAGGAAAGTGAATCATCCTTCTTGCAAGTCAAAAGGTTGTGATGATAAAGATCTTTCCCTCCCCATGAATGAGGCGTTCCTCTTGCTTGTATACTGAGCAGATTAGTTACCTCTGATTTTATTAACCTGTTATTTTGTTAACCTGCTTCGGGACAGCCTGTTTGTTAGATGGAGGAGCTTGACACTTGACTTCAATGAATGTTTTCTCAGACTCATTAACCCAAAGTGGCATCTTCAAGACAGCACAATGGATCCCAATCAAGGCAGGAAAAGAGCAGAAGATATTTGGGGCAAATTTCATGCAGTTCTCAACTACATTGTCAGAAAGCTTTCCTCTGGGTAGATGCATGTCCTAAAGTTTTCATAGTAGCAACTTCAATACTTTCAAATACGCTGCTGAAGAGGACGGAACATCAAGCAGATTTGTTTTACACATTTCCATTTGGATTTGCAGGCACTCCAAAGGAACTTCAGAGTCACTCAGATTCGTGCTGTGGCAGTTGAAAATGCCAGCAGCCAAAAGACAAGTTGCACTTAAACGCTCGTGTTTTGGATCCTGGCGGGTTGTAACCCAAATTCTTATCTCCTCCTTGCCCTGCTGTGCACAGAGATGCACAGAGGTGTCTGTCTCTCCAGGAGAGCTGGGCTGTCAGCTGAGCCCCTGCATTTCCCACGGGGGTTTGCTTATGAAACGTGACCCTTGATGGAGAATGTTTGGCAAGGGGCACCTGTAACCAACACTCCTGGCAGAGGAGATCCAGACCTTTGGGCCCCTCCTTTGTGTGTGTGTCACCTTTTCACTTTATTGCCTGTGGTCAGCAGCAGACATAAGAGCTCCAGGTGCAGGATTAAAGCCAAAATCAATCCCCTAATGGAAACTGACTCCTGCTCTTCCTCTGTGAAGAAGGGGCTGCCACCTGCCATAGAACAGATTTTAGCATTTCCTGCTAAAATCTGTTTGTTCAGCCTGGCCAGGGATAGGTTTATAACACTTCTTTTGGAACTAAAAAAAAATCGATTTTTCTACTACCCAATACAGGATCACAGGTTTGAAAGAAACCTGCAGGGTCATCAAATCCATTTTCCACTGGAAAAGAGCAGTATTAGCCCATTCCCTTCAAATGTGTGCTGAGAGCCACCTTCCAACCAGTTATGTTTCTTCTGCCACCACCGATCCCAACAGAAGTGACTAGAAAGGACTGCTTCAGGATATTCCTTAGGAAATGCCAACTTATAAAAAGCTAAAGATTTTCAGGAAACTGGAGCTTCATTCTTATAAAACAAATGATGAACGAATTCTACCTCTCTGATGGAGTTTTTCCCCCCCAATTAATGGATATGATTAATGGATATGATTCCCCCTCAAATAATGGACTCTGATGGAGTAATTCCCCCCAGGAATTAAGATACTTCAGGTAAGGCACAATATTTTAAACCTGAAAATTCTTGCTCATCTACATTGGATGTTTAAATGAAAGAAAAAGAAAACACTGTATAGAACAGAAAATCTAATTAAAGGTGTTCAAAGTGAAATAACCTACCCTGCATGGCTGAGCTGAATATCCTAATTGTATGCAACAGATAAAAGCTCTCACACTCAGCAAGTTTATGTCATGGAAAGAATCAAAAGTGGTTGTGCCTACTGCAATGTTTCTGCTTTCCAGAGGGTGTGAAAGCAAAAACTCAGTGGACAGCAATCAGAAGGTCTCAAACTTAAGTGTTTGTGTGCCAGGAACTGCACACAGAAGAACAAGGATTTCTATGAGAAAGGAAAATTGCTTCATTGAATTGTTCCTTGGATCTGTGACAGAAAAAACCAGATCTGGGAAAAACAAACTCACTTCCTGGGAAGGAGAAGGGCTGGCAGATCTGATTGGGACACGTGGGAGGCTCGTGCTCCTTTGGAAGGGCAGGAGGGGGCTGAAGGCAATACCCTGCTGCATTGCAAAGGGTGGATTCTATGTGTGGCAAATGAATTGAGCTCCCAGAACACGATTTTTTATCCCAGAATCGAGGGATGCTGTCACAGGTGTTTCAAGGAAGAAACCTCCCTGTCCAAAGATGTAGCAAGGAGCTTATTTAACTCTGCATGCAAAAAATGCAAGGCAGCAAACACTCCAACTGCAGCCCCATCAGCATTTGGCTCCAGATTAAGAACAATGGAAATAAGCATCATAACCACTACTTTATGTGAGGAATTGAAATCCCTATGGAATTGAAACACAATTTGTCTGAAACCACCCAGCAGTCCAGCAGCAGGGCCTGGACAAGTTGGAGTCTCCTGTGGTTCTTTCTGTTAGGTTGTCCTGTGTCAAAACACAGTGAATCTCAGTGCATGAAACCCATTTATCTATACTTTACATTTGATAGTGGAAAAGGTTGTGGAAGTGGCTTCCTTCTGCCTTTATAGCTCAGATATTGCCATCATCTTTGAACCTCAGCAGTCTCTTTTCTGCTATGCTCTTGCCACCTTCCCAGAGAGGCAGGGCTGGGGGCAGTGTCAGCAACCTGATTCCCCACCAAGACCCATAGTTAAATTAAATCTGAATCATTATTTTAGCAAGTGGGCACAAGGTGAGGAACCAGAATGAGAGCACCAGTGTCCTTCTCAAAAATGGAAAGTGAGCAGAGGGCCACAAATTAAGACTACAGCTTTATGCAATAACTTCAGCTGGGAAGCTGAAGGCACTAAAAGTTCATTTTATCCCCAAAAGGATATAGTGGAATCCCAGGCTGTTCAGGAAGGCCAGTGCACTCTGTCTGCATGGGTAGTCCTTCCTGTATCATAGATTTCTTTTCTGGAAGTGAACTTTGTTCTGGATTACAATATTGACAAAATGGTCTTTAATTCACCCCAATAGTCCAACCACCTCCCAGAGAACTGTGTTAATGTCACAGCAGCAGAAACCCAAATTAAAACCATAAACTGCTATAATATCTCTGGGCCAAGTTAATATGCAAAACATGATTTATTTGCACTTGAGGAAAGGCATTGTCCTGATGGGTAAGGCTGAAAAACCCAGAAAAACCCAGAGATTAACCTGAGCTTTTAAACTGATGGTTTCAGTGAGAACCAGCAACATCTGCCCATTGGTTTCTGGTGGTCACACTTACCACTTGCAGCAGAGCCAGGTACCCAGCACCAACATTATCAAAGTTAACTTTAACTTTTGTCCAGTAAAACGTGCCCGACACGTTGTAGAGTATGCAGTCACTCATGTTGTTAATAATTTTAGAGTCCAAAGGCATATCTCCTTCTGTCTTATTAATGCACTTCCCAAACTTCCCAGCAAAGAGGTTCACTCCCATGATGCTGAAGATGAGCCAGAAGATGAGGCAGACGAGCAGAACATTCATGATGGAAGGGATGGCTCCCACGAGGGCATTGACCACAACCTTGGGGGAAACAGGAAAAGGAAAGCAGAATTAATGTCAGCACTTGTACAGGCACTTGGTTAGCAAGCTGTTGTGCACCCTTGATTAATGAGTCTGAGCCCTCACATGGTGACAGGTGGATAAGCACTGACACTACCTAAGGAGCCAGACCACCCCTAAAGGCTTAAAACATGAATATTTTTTCATTTTGGTAATCAAAGAAAGAATCTGTTGGCGTCCCACCCAAGGGATGATGCTTTTTCAAGAGGAATCTCTGAATTCAGAAGTCATCCTGACCTCTAAAATCTTTCTGGATAGTACACTTCAGTCAAACTATGATAATAATGTGATTAATTGGAAAGGGCTGGGGTGCACTACAGTGACTCAGAATAGGGAAGAAAAGATTTCTGAAATCTTTTACTCCACTCAGGCCTCTGTAGCCAGTGGGTTGTGAACTATAGCTGTGATAAATTTTGCTTAATTAAATAATAACAGATTAAGACATACAGTACTAAGCCAGCTTCCCCTATCTGATCACTATGCATGATTAAAAGAGCAAAATCATTCTAATTTAACAAAAAATTCTTTTTCTTTTCTGTCTCATGCTGTAAAATTTCTACACATTACCCAGGCAGGGCTGTAAACCCCTGCATAAAATAATACATTAAAATGAAATGCAGAAGGAGCTCTCCATCCCTGTCTCATGCTTTGGAGATTAAGGTGTGTGAACGATGGCACTGGAAATGGACACCATCCTGAATAATGGTGCAAAAATACCCCAAAATTCAGACCATCTACAGACCCTCTAGAGCTGCCAGGTTTGAGTGCAGTACTGTAATATATCACCCAGGCAAGGTGTACATCATTTACTGTTTTGAGCACTGTTGGGGTTTAAGGTGGTTAAGGCATCTCTGCACGTCACTAAATCAGAGAATCGATCACAGAATATCCTGAGCTGGAAGGGTCCCACAAGGATCATTGAGCCCAGCTCCCAGTCCTGCACAGGACACCCCAAGATCACACCATGCAAGACATTTTCTGAGGGAAGAACTCTATCACAAAATGTGGTTTTCCCCTTCCTATGCCAACCAGGTTTCTCCATGTTCACAGCCTTTGGAGATGCTGCCTTTGCATGGTCCAGCCAATGCTGCCCCCCAGATAGCTGCAGACACCAGTCCCACAGCCTGAATTTGTCTCCATCCCTTTCTCATGCTTTGGAGATTAAAATCTGATAGGCAGCCATTCAGCTCTTCTTCTTCTCCATCTACATTTCTGAAACTGAGACAAGGTGATATTGATCCATAAAGATTAAACTTTATTCAATTGGTGAATTTGATTACGGAAAATGTCAGCTCTTCTTTTCTCTTGTGTTAGTGTCCAATTTTCTGACAAGCTAATAATGTAACATTCACTTCTCCATCATTTTTGCATTGCTGTGGAAGAAAAATACCCAGAGGAGTGAAATGGTTTTCATGCATGTATAGCAGCAGCTTCCTCTACAGCACACAATACAAAATTATGTAGATCTTCCAAAACTCAGATTTATATTTTGTGCATTTATGAATGAAGCTGATTTTCACACAGGAAAAGCTGTTTGAACAATTGTTTTGTTTTGGTTTTCTGTATAGGCCCATTCCTGATGACTTTTGGTTTTTTTTCCTTTTTTCTTTTTCTTTACGTGTTTTTTTTTTTGTTTGTTTTTTTTTGTTTTTGTTTTGTTTTGTTTGTTTGCTAATTTTATCTTTCAGTTTTGGACGTCAATCAGTTTCTAACCTCATCAGTTTTAGACCAAATTTACCATGTTAACCAAAATGCCAAATAATTTCCAGATCAAGGGCTAGTTTGGCTATAGCCTTGGCTCTTGTCACAGTAGTTTTCATTTACTTCTCTGCACAACCATATTTTTCTTCAGTTTTAACCCATGCCAGCGAAACCACATGCATTTGTGTTGCATGTGCTGCTGAACCCAGCTCCCAGTGACAGGACACAGACATCCAGGTTTCAGCAGTACTCGTGATGGCCATGCCCACACCCTGCTTTTTTCCTTCTGCTGAGTTGTGTTCAATGGCCTGTAGATAACAAAACACTACATGAGGCTGGAGCAAATTCTGCAACACCTCTCTGAATGAATTATTGACAGGGGGGTTCATTCCTCCCTTGCTGCTTCTGCCCTTACACCAGTGTGATGCCATTTGCTCTGGTGGAAGCATTCTTGCTTTGCACTGAGGCAAGTAAGAGGAAGACCTGGATACATAAAGGCAGGCTATTATCATAAATTCATATTAAAAGTTCAGCTGCGTATCTTGCCATGGAAAGGAAGGAATTTCTGCTGCACTTTGGAATAGCAACATATTGTATCTATGTATAAGGAAAGGTTTCATACTTGTTGGTTTCCATCAATTCCTTTACAGGTGGAACTACTTTCCAGGTGACTTCTTTAGGGACAGCCTAGAAACTGAGCCACCCTCTGCCCTAACTCAGAGTGGTGCAATCTATAACCTGTGTTTGGTCCCCAGCTCTCCTGTCTCACAGGCCACCTCCTCAACCAAAGCTGATTCGCATTTTAATCCTGAAATAGACTTGCATGGTGAGTTAATCCTCCCTTTGCTCTGAGGGAGCCCATCAGACTCCCCACAGTGATTTCAGGCCCAGACTATAACTCCCAGTGAAGCTCAGGCACAGCTTTTTCAAAGACATCTAATTTACAGTGTCATGATGTCAAATAATGGAGGAAAAAATGTATTATTAGATAATCTGTTCCTGGTGCCCTTTGTCCTCAGTTTTAGAAACAGTTGCTGCATTTTTAGGTGGAATTTGTTGAACTCAAGGCAGTTGCTCTTAGATGTCTTCTCCCATCATTCCCATCTTCACTGGGGGGGAGTTACATTGCTCTGCATAATTAAAAAATCAGAGCTTCCTTGTAGCTCTGATTTGTAGCTTCATGTTTTTTTCAGATTTTTAATCACACTTGTAGTTCCCTGTAGAGACTTTCCCAGTTTTAATTCCCCTTTTCCAGCACTCTCATGGAATTCCAGTGTTGAAGCACTGCACTCTCCCTCTGTTTGCTGGGTTATTTCCCTGCGTGGTCAGGGATTCTAACAGTCACCTCATTTGTCGGACTGGCCCCAAAGCTTGTGTCCTGTTGAACAGTCATCCTGATCCCTATGTCCTTCTCAGCTGCTATTTTCCAAGAAACATCCCCCAGAGTGACCTACATTCCTCCTCCCGAGGTAGTCGATGTATGTGGGTTTATTAAAAATGTGTGTTGTACAATAGATCTATTTTTCACTGTGATCCAGATCAGCCAGCATAATTCCCTTATCTGTAATTTCACTTACACTCATTTTGAGTGCTGTCAGCAAAGATTTTATATTTTCTTCCAGATCCTGCTAAAGTACAGGTTAAAGATAGTTCTCATTCTGAACAATCCCTCATTCTGAGATGCTCATCACCAAATTTACAGTGTGGTCACTGCTTACAATTACTTTTTGACATGCATCACCCATTTAAAAATGTGTTTACTTGTCTTGGTACAAAGCTCATGTTTTCATCACAATATCTCATGGTATCGGATTCCCCTCTGAAATCCAAGGATTCTGTATCAGCACAGTTACCATCATCAGCATAATTTGTAATCAAATCAAAGGCCCATATCAGTTTTACAAGAACTATTCCCATGAAATCATGCTAACTAGCATTAATTATGCTGTTTCTTTCCTGCATATATCTTGTAGCAGTCTCACCATGACTTTGCCCAGTATCATTTTCACATTAAATGGTCTCTCATCATCCCCCTCATCCTTCTAAAATACTGCAATGACCTCCCTTGCAGGGAAGTGCCAACTCTGAAATAATTCCCTGATGGACAACAAATGAGGAGACATGAGAGATATTGCTGGGGACAGGCAGATCTAAGCTACTTTATTCTGGGCTCATGAGTGTAAAGCCTCTGGGTCTGCAGTACTGTTAGGTGGGATCCTGCTCTTTCTGGGGTATTTTTCTGAGGACTGAGGGGCAGGATGGCACCAGCTCATCCTTATTTGCAGACTTCTCATGGCATAGGAGCTGCTGAGTCTTGTGTCAAACTTGCACAGGTCCCAGACTGTTTGAAGATAAGGAGAGAACTGTGGTCTGATGGAAAAAGGTTCTCTTGGCCACCCAAGTGCTCCTTTGTGCTTTGTCTCAGGGAAAATTGCTTCCAAAATTTAAGGCACAACATCGATGAAATAAGTCTCTCACTGCAGTGAAAACTTTCTTGCTCCTGTTCTAGACCTGCAGAGATGTTTCAGTTATTCAAGAAAGAGGCATTATAATAGAGAAAACTATTATTATTTTCTCACTGTCAGTGTTTTCTTCTCAACATTATCATTATTTAATCCATCACTGCACTGGCAATTTTCCTGTGCATTTGGGAGCATATGAACTCCTAATAATGAAAGGTCTAACTGTCCCTAGTCTTGTTAAGTGTGGTTAGACAAACTAAAACTAAAATGATTTGCTTTTCCAATAGCACGTATTCTCAATTATACTTTATCACGGTTTACAAGCTAATTCACCACCTCTGATAGCTCAGAATGACTGAATATATTTCAGCTGTAGCAATGGTACAGGAAAGAAAAGGGGATATTGAGTCAGGTACTGAGGAGCCTGTAAAAATGAGCATGCTGAGAAGGAAATTTGCTGGGCTGATCCATGTTAAGATGTTCACCAAGCCAGCCTCTTGCTATTCTCAGAGAGAAATGAGGAGTTTTTCATGTTACTTTTTCTCTATTCTAGTAATGCTTTTCTGATGTTTTTGGCTCATTTCCCCACTGCTATTCAGGTTTGAGTCCAATTTAGTTAAACTGATGTGAATTCATGAGTAAACAGTTGCATGTCAGCTTAGAACACACTGAGTTTTGCTTGGGCTTGTAAATCCACCAGTAAAAGCTAAGCCTTCATAAGCCAGGTCTAAACTGATTTGAGAGAATCTGTGCACAAATCACTCTGGTAGTTAAACTATTGCTATTGCTAATACTGAATGCTGGAATAGTTCCACCTGTGAATGTTTAATAAAGACTTAGAGTGAGGTCATCAAATGACAGGAGTGAGAGCTTTAATTATTGTCAGTAGTGCAACCTCACTTTGTGTCTTTGCACTTTGGTTTTGTTTTATTTGGTCAGTTACCCGAAAAATATTGCCTGACTGCTGGAAAGATTGTGGTGACCAAAACACTACAGGTTTGGGTGCCGGGATAAACAGAGCCTTTTGAATCTTTTTGTCTTAGTACTAACACAGAAGTGGTCTGCAACAAGACTTGCCTCATCTTCATCCACAAAAATAATATGATTTAGCTAATCACAAAATCTTTGGAACAAAGTGTTATATTGCCAAATCTGGTCATCCACAGAAGAGGAAAAGAATGGATGTGGGGTTTTCCTACGCTGCTGTATCACCATATTTCCTGGCTCATCTCCACTGTTAAGTTCTCCAGCCTTCAGTCTCTTGCTGTGAGAGCGTTGCAATGAGAATAATTCATTGCTGGGAGATCAGTGCATGAAATACACATTTAGTCACTGATGATTCAGACCAAAATTTTGTCTACAGGAAAGCTTTGCCCTGAATATACATCACTGTGAAATATGTAGCATTTTCCTTGGCCTAGAAGAGAGATTTGGGATCATCAATATAATTTGACACAGAATTTTGTCACAGATTTGCTTTACCTTGCTATGCAATCTGCAAGGTTAGCAGTAATCTCAGCTCATACAGAACACAGCTGCCACCACCTGCAAGTCATGCATGGTGTGAGGAATTAAATAAAGTGCTTATCTAAACAATAATTGATTCTTGTTAGCAGGTAGGCTTAACAAATAAACAGGTATGCTGTGGGAATATAGCCACGGTGGCAAAGGAATGCAGGAAAGAAAGAGATGGATGCACAAGATGGAACAACAAGCACAAGCTGCATGGTTTTAATGTTAATCCAAATATTCCTCATTAAAACTGCAATCTGTTCAAAGGACAAGAAAATCATTCATTCATTTGCTTTCCCTATCTTTAGCATTTCTAATTTTTGCTTTAATTATTAGTGAAAAGGTCCTCAAGAACTTTCTAATCACTCTCATTTTAATGCATGTCAAGACAAGGAGCAAAGTTTAGATTGGTTGTTCCCCTGATACACCTTATAATTGAGAGGTAGTTGATAGCCAGATGCTTCCTCATCCAAAAAGCTGTTTTTTTAAGGTGTAGTGTGGCAAGTTAGGCAGCAGGATTAGTTCATCACTAAATCCACCCAAGGATAAAGATGTAATGATACAACAGCAACCGAGACCCAGGAGGGATTTCTTTGTTGCTTTGATAAAGCACTATCATTCATTTCCTCTGGCTGACAAAACCACGGGCAGCAATCCCCTGTGCCACTTTGATCCACACAAAGTTGGGCTTTGCTGGATGCTCTGTGTCCTCTTACCCTCATCCCTTCAAACCGTGACAGGGCTCGCAGTGGCCGCAGGGCCCGCAGGGTCCTGAGGGATTTGATGGGACCCATCTCGGAGTATCCAAGAGTGTTGGCAACCAGGCTGATCAAAGAGACCTGGATGGAGACACAAAGAAAAAATTCAGCCTGTTAGAACACCCCTGCCATTTTCCTTCTCATCTCACTCTCCTCCCTGGAAAGAAACAGCTGGTTAGTGGAACAGTGGGGAAAAAAGTCTTAAATGGGAGCCATTACATTGGATCCACACAGAAGAAAGATGATCCTTCACAAAGTGGATGAGAAAGGAGATCACCATAACAGACCCACCACTCTGTGCTGGTTTCTGTGCACTCCCCCAGGTGTGTGTATGTTCCACTACCCAAAATACGAGTCAGGTAAGTGTTACAATTCAGAGCTTTTTGGAAGAAAGCATCCCTTTCCAGCAGAGATAAAGGATTTTGGTGTTTACATTTAATTACTAGTCTTCAACTAAGTGATTAGAAACAAGTCTTCTACATTGCTTGTAGATGTCTTTACCACAGACCTTAAAATAATGTTGTGCATGGCTCTTCCATTCTGCTCTTATTCACTTTTCCTGGTTTCTGCACAGTCTCTAAAGGAAATTTGACAGGTGCTCAGTGTTGAGGTTCATACCTTTCAAAGACTATTTCTTTGAAATGAACTTCCTGAATCTGGAAGCAGCGTGGAGGTGTTCCCATGCTCTTTATGTTCTCAGAGCTTTTGTAGCGCCCTAGTTGGTCAGAAATGTGGGTGGTATCAGGCACAGGACTGATTCTGAATGAACTGAGTGGCAGTGGAGATTGATGAACACATGGAGCAATAGGGTTTTGCATGCTCAAATCAGTATTCACAGCCTGAAATCTTACTGAGCAAAGAGTGAAAAAAACCACCTCTCCAACACCATAGGTATGCCAATTTGCATGTATTAAAAAAACCCAAAACAACCAAAAAACCCAACCAGAATCAATCACTACATACTATAAAATACTATCTTTTTAGAAGGAGAAACCAGTGTATATTGCTTATCACAGTTCCTTTTCCTCCTTTTTAATTTGTTTTTTTTTCCTTGCCATTCTCACAGCCCCAGTTATCACAGTATTGGATGTCTCATGCTCACCAATGGGAGTGTGCAAAGCTCATCTGTGAGGATTGGGTGCTGTTGCCATTCTCAAGACAGCAGCCAAGCCTAAAAGCAGGGACTCCTCTACATTATAAAAAAATAGGTGCTAGGAAACTCCAGCACCCCCTTAAACACTGACAGCTCTGGAGGGAAACCTTCCTTTTTATTTTAGGATGGGATGATTTTTACTCTGAAGCTCACTGCTGGCTGACCAGCCCAGCATCACCCATGAGGTCTGGGATAAATCAGGGCAAGACCAGCCTGGTCTCTAACTCCCAAGACAGTGTCCCCTGTGGAGCAGCCTTTCTCCTGAATATGCATTTATTTACATACCAGTGCTGTCTGCACAGCTAAGCACTTTGTAAAAACTTGCTCAATTTGCTAAATTATTTACCTGCTGATGGCTTTATCGTGTCACGTGGGTGACTAAGGGCAGGAGGTCTCAGAGAAACCAAGCCTGAGCTGGGGTTTCTGCCAGGATAAGTCAGTCCCCCCCACCCCTTGAAGATGACTAAGTGGCACAGAGGCTGGCTGCCACCCTGTGACTTGTCACTCTTTAACAAGGTGTGACACAGACTCACCTCCTGTGCACAGACCCAGCGGCAGGGGCAGAAGGAAGGGCTTAATAAACACTTCTGCCTTTTAGTGCTGAGTGTCCTACAAGAACATCACAGCAGACAGGCAGACTGGGCTCAAGGTCTGGTGTCTTAGGCCTCGTAGACACTGGGGAGGTAAAAATCACCAGCAAAGCCTTTGCTTCCATCTCTGGGAAAGCAGATCTGAACCTGTGACCTGAGCATGATGCCTAAGTCATTTTAGAGTAAGCAGTGCCATGGGTTTGACATGTTCCTTTCACCTGGAGGAGTGATGGGATTTCAATCCTGCTCATCCAGTGCTCACAGTTGAAGAGAAAAAAATGGGTTTAACTTAAAAACCGTCTTCAGCTCACCAATGCACCCATTTTCTGCCTTCCCTGTTTCTCACCAGCCTGGTTTACATCCTGTACTCTGAAGCTGCATTAAGACAGAGTTCAAATCCTCCTCCTTTTATCCACTCTTCTCACTAACTTAATGTTGCCTAAATAATGGTTAAGGGCTGAGGATTTGTCTAACAGCAGTAAGCAAATGTGTACTGTAGTTATATACTAAAGCCATTCAAATAAATCATCTTAAAAGTCTAAAAAATAACTGGCATTAAGGAGAAATCATGACAGGAGTAGCACTGTGGCACATATTTCTGTCTTTGGTGGAAAGTTTAACGCAGAAAACTGCCTTAACCTCACAAAGCCTTGGGGGTTCCTATCCAGAAAGGCTGAAGGTATGAGGAAAACAGCTCAATGATTGCATGCTCAGAGATAGAAACCAAGATCCATACACTCACATACCAAGGGAAGCTCACTAATTTGTAAAATTGATCCGTAAAATGAATGTAGATATTTAAATGAAAATTAATCAAATGCAGGATACCCAACACCCTTCTTTGCTAGTTTCATCCATGATGACTGAAAATCAGATCTTATCAAGGTCCTCAAACTATTTTGGTTGGAGCATCTGCAGGATTCCTTCCTCATCCTGGATTTGTGTCCCATAATTGCCCTTTCTCCCAAGGCAGAAGGTTTTTGGTTCAAATCCTGCAAGACCAGACTTGGATCTGAGTGGGTTCTCCTTTTCTTTTGAGTGCATCTGAGTGGGTTCTGATTTTCTTCTGAGTGCCACAAATGTCACCCTGAAACACATCACAGGTGGTGTTACCCTCCTGACACAGATTTACAGAGCATTAGATATCTCTGCAGAGGATTAGGTCATGAAGCTGTGTGATATTTGGCAATGATTTACAAGGCTGGAGTCAGAACAGAGTTGGAGACAACTTGTTTAAATGCTTGGATGTTGGTTTTGAAGGTATCCCTGTCAAATTTTATTTATAGGAGAATTACCAACGCAGGGACTTGGCCATTTGGACTTGATTAAAAGTGACCCAGAAGGTTATTTTTAGGAAAAAAATCAAGCAGTTTTCAAAATTGGTGCTGACTGCCCCACATAATCACAACAAAAGGTGAAGTCAGCTATTTCTGTAATTTTTTTTACTGTTGCAAGGCTATGCAGCCCAGAGCTGCACTAAAGTTCTGATTTGTGCTATGCTCAGAATCAAAAATGTGCTGGCACCCAGAAAACACCTCTAGGGTCAATGTAACCTCCAGATTCAGAATAAGTCACACACACATTTCTAATCCTTTCAGTACCTGTTTGCAAATAGTTTTGTAGGTTTTTTGTAAAAACCTACCCCTGAAGCAGCACTGCAACGTGGTGGAGAGCAAGTGAATCCTAAGGAGTCACTGTTGCTTGGAACCATTTCCCATAAAACACTGAATTTGCTGTCGACCTTGAGCTTTCACCTCAACTTCACCTTTTACCCAGCAGGTTACAGGTGAGCTATGGAATCCCTCATCCTCCTGTGCACTTCTTCTGAGCCAAGCAGATTTATCACAGCTCTGCCTCCAGCATTTCCCTTGGAGGTATTTCCAGAGCTTGCTAGACCTTACTAAGAAGCTTTCACAGCTTTCCATTTAACTTAATCATGGAACAGTTTCCCCGTGTTAGGTCTAGACTGTTCCTTATCCCCTTGACTTGCTGCTCACTTGGTGACCCTGAAGTCTCCAGAACAATGCTGTCACTGGAATTTTCTGCCTAACCTCCAGCCCAGTGCACAGCCTGGCCAGCAATGAGGGTCCCTAAGGGGGAGAGAGGTGCTCATAAATCAATGTGTGCAGTCCTGCCACCACAGACTTCAGCCTGTGACACACAAGTCTCACTAATCTCGTGGACTAGGATGCCAATCATGTGGCAACTCTTCCCTTTTGCATTCCCTGGATCATCTCAGCACAGCTAAGAGCCCAGCCTCAGTGCTGTCAGACACTTCCCAAAATTTATTCCAGCCCAAAAGAGTGGAAACCCTGAAAGAGTCAGCATTTACTGCCCAGCTCAATGGCAGAGCTTCCTGCAAAGCTGTGTAGATCCTACCTAAACAATTCATCTTCTTATAGACAGGCAGAGCGTGTGGAGCTGTCTCTGATCCTGGATTTCAGGGAACATTTTTGACCCTGTTCCTGACTTTCTTTGCCCAGAGATAGTTTTATGTATTTATAAGAATATTGTGTCAATAAATGTAGACTTGTATTTCTATATTCCCACATATTTGCATATTCCCACACATATGTACACATAAGTTTATCTGTATAGCTTTTACAATAATTTGCATGACATTTGCCTGGAGCTGGGCAAAGGGAGAGACAAATGAATCCCCACAGCTATTACAGTTGCCATTTTCAGTCTCATGATCGAGGGAAAAATGAGAGCTTTTAATTCTGGTGCACTGGGCACTAGAAATACCAGCCATGGGGGTTAACAAACCTGTGGCTGGTGTTTTGAAAGCCAATCTCCTGGTATCTATGTGCCTTGGTGGCATTAGCTTGAGTCTGGAGTGTCCCACTGTACAACACTCATATGTGTTTCTAGGGCGAAATCAAGAAGAATCAATTAATTTAGAGTGCTAGAACACAGGGAAGGATCTCTGATGAAAGGTTAGCCTCACTGATAGCTGTATAAATTATATAAATACACACATAATATAACTCTAATGAAAGTAATTTCTGAATGCCTTGATAATTTTGACAATCCACTTCAAAGTCATGTCCAGGAAACAGAACGTTTTTCAGTGATTTCCAATTTCTTGTCACAATTTCACTATTCTGCAGAATTTCTGTCATTCTTAAGGTAAGAAATATGACTTGTGTATGTGTCCAGGTGGCACCTGGAGTAGTGTTAAATTCCCAGTGTGTGCTCACTCTGGTCTCACAGTCATTCACCAGCTAGAGATGTGCAGCATTGTCTGACTATTTAAATTATTCACCACGAACACACAGAGATAAAACTCTACAATAATTTTATGTGTCTTCATTATCTGACAGTGACCTAAGCAATCAGTGTTGTAAACCAATGTAAACTCAGTAAAGCCACCAGAACAGTATTTTAAGGTGGCAGAAAAATTATTTCAAAGTAGGGAGTGTGATAATGTAGCACACAGAGGGAAAAAGGCCTTTAATTAGAAGATCACAGAGTTTTTTTTCCCAAGGATTGATTGCATTCAGAACAGCACTGGGTTTCTCCCTACATGAACACATTTTAACATCATATTAGCAGCCTCCACAGACTCCCAGTCCATGGAGGGGTTACAGGGAGTCAAGGGCACAGAGTTTCACCCTGTGCTGGTGGAGGTTCCTATAGCAAGGAGAAACTGGAATAAACTGCTTGAGCTGGAATAAAGGCTGCTCTTCTCTTTTTATTTAATTTTTTTTCTTTTTAATTCCTAAAAGCACATGCTTTCAGATAACCTGGGAGCATCCACTGGACCAGGCTGGAAGCAGACAGAGCTGAGCAGCACCATCCCAAGGCAGGCACCACCCAGCACAGACTGCATGTTTTAATTAACCCCTGACCACCACTGAGGTGAATTAACAGCAGAGCCCTGAAAACAAGGAATTCTGACTGAGCAACAGCAAAAATCATCCTTGGGCAATCATATAAATCCTAAAACCAACCAGAATCTCCACTAGATGCCTGCTGCTGCACACATCTGAGAGCGATGCCCTGCAAGTCTCTGTCTCGGGGAGAAGGGGAGCCCTCCTTCCTGGTATGGGCAACAGCATATGCTTTATGCAGCCAGGGATTTCATCAAATTAACCTGCTTGTTCAAATTAGAGGGGTGGTAACAGCAGGAAAAAAAAATTAAAAAAAGACATCTGAATGGAAGCACAGCAGCTGAGCTGAAAGCTCTGGCCACTTATTTAAATAAGCAGTTCCAGCTAATGCAGGGCCCCTGGTGCTTTCAAATAGCTTTTTGTGTGCCCCAGAAACACCTGTCTCTCCCTCCCTAATTGTGCCTTTTAAAAAAAATAAAAATAGAAGAAATAGTGCTTGGATTGCTGTGGGTGCCTGTTTTCAATCCAGCCTGGCCCCTCCTGTCCTTTGCTGCCAAGGATGGGATCACTCAAAGATCTCTTCACTGTCCAGTGTCTTTCAGAGCCAGGCCTGAAGTTCCAAGTTTCTCCCCTTGATTTGAAAAGGAACAAAATTCAGTCTTTACCCCAGATGGAAGCTGGAAAACCTACAGGGAAACGGGACTTTGCAAAGAAACTGAAACACATGGACCTTCTTCTGGCTCTCTGAAATATGGTTGGGAAAAGGAAGCTTGTAGTGAGGCTGGTGTTCCTTTCAGCATCCGCCCTTTCTGAGCAGACTTTTATTGTCATTTTATTTTTTTAAAATATCCCTTTGTCCTTTCATTCTGACACTGCATTTTCTGCCCATACAGATGCCAAACTGTATGACTGTACCTGCCAATCCAGAAATTGCACATTATGAAAGAAAGGCATAAAGTTAAAGGAAAGTCTTAAAAATAGGACACTAGAGAGACACTAAGGTGACCTAAATTCCCATCTCTGCTCCCTGTTTCCTTGAATCATAGCCCTCATGTCCAGGTAAAGACTAAAAACTCCTTAAGGCTGCTCTGGGGTTGGTCCATGGCCTGGAGGTGAAAACGTGTCTGGAAATGAGCTATCAAAGGGCTTCCCTCACTGCAGCAGTTCATTACTGCTCCTGGAGTGCTCTCATGTATTATAATATGATGGGCTACACAAGTGCCTAAATTAATTATAAACAAAAATTATCTCCTGGAAAGCCCAGTGCTACTTCCTATTACTCAGGTTTAAAAACTCATTTACTTTATCCACTTTTTTGGGTTTTTTTTGTTTTGTTTTGTTTTTTAAATTTCTCCAGGACTTTTCCACTTTCTTTTAATTTTTTTTATTCCATCTACTACTCAGACTGCAGTTCTGTTAATATTCCATGCTCTCAGCTTGTCTCCAGGTCCTCATGTCCAAGCTTTTCAAGGCAACATTTCCTTTTCAGAGGGCAGCCTTGCTGCAAACAGCATGTGTCACTCTTGTTGGGTTAAATGCTTTTAAATAAATCATTCCTGCATCCTAATTGCTTCCTGGCGGTTCCCAGAAGAACCTCTTTATGTCTTGCTGTTCTCTTAATCTGTCACCTCCCCTACACCTGCTCAGGCTTTTCTAACAGCTCCAGTCAATTCCCAGGGCAGATGGCTGAGAATCAAGAATTAAACCTCAGCTAATTTCCGAGGACTGCGAGCTTTCATCCAGCAAGGCAGCAAACTGACTTATTGATTTGCAGTTTTCTCCCCCTCACCATTTACAAATGGATTTTCAGCTTGTCTCAATTCACCTTTTTTACTGCAAACAGGCACCTTTGCCACGCCTTGACATCCTGTTTATTAGCACTGGGTAGGGATGACAGAATCACAGGATCTGCTGAGTTGGAAGGGACACACAAAGATCATGGAGTGCAACTCCTGGCCCTGCACAGAACACCCCAAAAAGTCACAGCTTGTGCCTAAGAGCACTGTCTAAACCTTGTCAGGCTTGGTGCTGTGATCACTTCCCTAGGCATCCTGCTAGGGATTCCTGTGAATTTTGGGGATCACACGATGTAACTTGATCAGACAAGGCTTGGCTAAGTCCCAAGGGCTCCTTTCAGAGTGGCTGTGCAGGTGCAGATGCCTGGAAAAGTCTGGTGTTTCTTGATTTAGAGCAAAACAACTTCTTCATCATCAGCTGTGTTCTGCTTCTCATCCAGGTGCTGCGTGGAGACAGCCTGGATTTAGGGCAGCTGCAGAGGAAAGACTTTCTTCCATAAAAAAGATCTCCAAAGCCACCTCATGTTTCATCCCAGGGACCCTTCCTGATGCTGAATGCTGTAGTCAGGAGTGGAGTTGGTTATTATTTATTATGTGAAGACAGTGTTATCATGCCAGGGGTGGACACAGTGATTCCTGACAGAACATTTCCCTGGGGCTCAGCCCCATCGACTCTGCTGCATTTCCATCCCAGCTGAGATGGAAATCCAGGTGAGAGCTGAGGTAAAAGCAAGTTTCTTTCTGGACAGGATTAGGACCAACCCTACTTAGATATGACATAATGAAAAGAACAACAAAAGCAAGCAAAAAAACTCAACAAAAGCCCCAAACCCAAACCAAACCAAAACCCCAAAACAAATAAAACAAAACAAACAGGCAAGCAAACAAAACAAAAACCAAACCAAACCAAACCAAAAAACCAAAACCAAAACAAAACAAAACAAAAAACCCCC
>VXAX01003645.1:737928-806511 GCA_013399835.1 Leptocoma aspasia
CCCCAAAAAAAAAAAAAAAAAACCCCCACAAAAAAAAAAACCAACCCAAACACCCCCCCAAAAAAAAAAAAAAAACAAACAAAAGAGAAAAATCTGTTTGGTGTTGCCTCCCCAAGGTGCTGTTCTGGATTTGCTTTTTCCCTAACGCATTTATTTAATCAGATGTTCCAAAATCAATATGAAAAAATACCAAACTGTTGTGGGAAACATGACAGTCTTAGCTTGAAAATCAGCTCAGTTTAGCTGGGTTCTTGAACCTGATTGATCCTGAATTGTATTGAACATGTATTAAATTGTATTAAATATGCCAGAATGGAGAGGGACTCTGAAGAATTGTAGGATCCCTGACTTTTGCCAAGGGATAATGGTACAAGTAGGAGTACATACCAAAAGTAGGAATGTTAAACTTCATTTGCCTTAGCACAAACATCCCAAAGTCACCCACACCAGGGTAGGAGGTCTGCACAAAGTCTCTACACCACCAAGGCACAGCTTTCAAGTTTCACCCCAATTCCTTTCATCTCTCCCTCACTAATAAAGAATCCCTGTCCCTCTGCAGACTGCTTCTATCCCTTTATTTCTTCCTTTTCCCTCCTCCTCAGGAGGAGTTTCTTGAGCTGCTCCTGACCATCCTGGATGGTGGGAAGATGGTTTTTTTTGGGTCTGAAATTTAGGGTTTCAAAGGTGCTGGTCGTCAGGGAGAGGAACTGTGGGATAATCCCCCTTCCTCCTCTGTGCCTCGAGAGTTTGTGGGACTCTCGACTGTTAAATACAGTCCATGTGTCTCTCCCAGCTCAGCTCTTCCATGCAAGGAAGAACATCCCTGTGTATGGAATTTGGCAGCTCCATTCCCAGTGGTGCAAAGGGCCAAGCAAGCTGCATGCAAGAACTCCAGGATTTTATTAATTATTTTCATTTTAAGCATAGTCTTCTAAAAAAGGACATTGAAAAGTGCTCCGTCTTTAAACAACTCTGAGAAATAAAAATGCTTGGTAAATCTAGCTCAGCAAAATCTGAGTGGAGATGGGTTTTTTACAGCACTTTTGAAAGTTGAAAATCTGCTTCAGTAATTGAAATTCTTCAGCATTTGCAGTAATTATTTATCTCCCAACCACTTTGCAAGGTGCAGGCAGATGGTGAACTAGGCTTACGGAGGACTTTTCTCCTCACCTCTGTTTTCCACCCCTTTTCCTGCAGCTGCAGCATGTTTTATCCTGCTGTGCCTTGTCTGAAACTCAGCTTGTGCTTCCTCTTGGCAAAGCTTGGGTTCTCCCCTTCTGGCATCCATGTGGTAATGAACATGAGGCGCAAACCAAGATAAGACCAGACATTTGGATATTTTTGCATGTGCTGTATTGAGATGAAGTGTGGGGTGGCAGAAGGGAGATTTACCTGCTAACACACATTAAAACCACCTATCTTCATGTAGATTTTTTTTTCTTTTCAATTATCCTGAATTAGCCAATATGTACTAAAAGAGCATTTTTTTCTCTTTCCTTCTTTTTATTTTTCCTTCTTTTTTTTTTTTTTTTTCTCTTCAAAACCAGGCTCCCTGGCTTCTGGAGAGGGAGTCTCACTCCTATTGGTTATTTGGGAGGTTTATGCCATCAGAGAGGCTCAGAAGAATGTGCACTGCAACAACTTCAAAAATCCTACATGTGCCTTTGCTGTGAGGAACTGGGAAGAAGCTAGTCAAAAACTGAACTCTGAAGTACCCTTTTGTACCCATGGACTTCTGACAACTCACAGAGAACATTAATAAGTTGCTGCTCCAAGTGACAAGACATATTATGTTTAATTTGCCTTGGCTGTATTTTTGTCATTCTGCTCCTGTGTGCTTTTCTGAACAGAAACTAGACAAAATTCACATGTTCTTAGGGTAATGTCCCAAGAATACAAATTAGATTTCAGTGCTGTTTGGGAACGACTCATTACAGCAGATTGTGTAATTACTGGTACAGCAAACAGAAATCACCTTGTTAATCAACAGGGAATACAGATGGAAAAAAACAATTAAAGTAATCATAAGCCATCAATATTTACTTCACACAGCAAGTTTTTAATTGTCACTTAAAGACAATCTGACATAAGGGCATAATTTAATTCAATTCAATTTTAACTAGGGAGAGAAAGACTGTTTTAAAATGTTCATCTCAGATTCAAGGATTATTAGCTGCTTCTTAACTTGTCTGACAGTGAAGTATTTGAAGCAGAAATCTTAGAGCAAGTGCTTTCCAGGAACTATCTTGGAAAATATAATACCTTTATTTTTGTTTAAGTGTTCAGGGAAAGCGATGGTGCATTTAATGCCTGAACATCCATGAGTAGATCTCAAACAAGCAAACAGGAAATTTGGCAGCAAACAGGAAATTTGGACAGCTGCTCAGTGGGGAATACAGATCTCTAGTTACCAACACAGCAACTCCAGGCAAACACCAGGAACATGCTGTGTTAGAACCACTCACAAAAATTATTGAGGAGAGCAAAAAATACATATCATTTCATTTCCATAAAAGCATCTACAAAATCCTGCCTAGTGGATTTGTTGAATAACTTTTTTGAGATGCCTGGACTTCAAATCCACTGCTGAGCCATGCTTGAGCTATTTTGTAGACAGATCTACTACCCAAAACTCTTGTGACCCCCTGCCTCCATGGCAGGGGAGATGGAAAAGGGATGGAAACAATCTTCATCCCTGGTGACCTAGCTGGAGAGAAACTAGTGGAGCATCAGGGCAAAGACTGACAATTAGAGATATTCTCCCCTCCCTGCTGCAGGACATAGCGCAAGGACCACCCATTGCTGGAGATGGCTGGAGGGGAAGGAGGCTGCCAGCATCCCTAGCAAAGCAATTGTTTGAGAAAATAGATTTCTCCACGTGTGAAGACTTGAAAGACAGGATAATCTTAGAAAGAATTGGTGGAGAAAACCTCATCTCCTCTCATCTCTGAAATCAGAACTGACAATCAGGCTGGGTTTTTGTAAGCCTGGATTGGGACTAAGTTTGGTCAATTAAATTGAACACAAAAACTGCAATGGAGATGATGGATTTGTGATAATGGACTTCTGTGGAGTGATGACATTAGTCCAGGTTTAAGAGGATTTCTCTGTGAATGCCACAGGCAATGAAACTTGGCTGTGACTATTTTCCTGAGCTGTTCTTACTAATGAGTTGGGAGTTCACACTTCTTTCCCATGAGCTTTCTGTGACAGCTTCTCTGGGGTTCCAGCCTCTCACCTCTGCCTTCAGTGCATGAGCAGCAAGTGAAGAAGCTGTTGACTGCAACACCTCCCAACTCTGAATGATGCTAAGCCCCAGACTGATGTCTTTCCCAAACTGACCACGCAATGGAATAATCCATCTGCTGTCAGCAGAGACTGGGACATAGCTCAGAATTAATTGGCTGAAGCTCAAGCTAGATAAGCTCAAGATAATATTTATAGGTCAGAGGAAACAATTGAAAAGAACATCAAGCATGACATTAGCATGCACAGCTGGTGGAGCCTCTCTGCTCCTTGTTTCAAAGCCCAGCTCTGTCTGCTTTTGCAGGACAGGCCTGGTGGAGAGCAGTTCCCAAAAACATTCACTCGCCTCCATCCTTGGCCAAGTTCAGGCTCCTCGCTTAATCTGCTTTGTCCAAAGAGGTTTTGATTGCATGGATGCTTGGAAAATATCTGTTCTTTGTGGGAATACTCACCCATGCATCCTTGGAAAGAGGATTGTGCATAAATGCCATTCCTGATGGTGATATTGATGTCTGTCTACACTTCTATCTGTCTGTACAGATATACAACAGTCCCTGCCTTTCCCTCATGTGAGAAGAGCTGTGGATTGAGTGCTCACCACTGCAGCTGATGAGCACAGAGAGCTGATATTTGCAGTGCAGAAGGGCATTACTTTTAGCAGTACACTTCTATTTTGCAGGGTAACTTGTATAGACGTACATTGATGTTGCCTGTTCAGTATGCCCAGCTTTCAGCAGACATCTAAGGCATCTTCCCCAGGTGCCCTGAGCTGAAATGAGCCTGCATTTTGTGGTTTGATTAATCCTTTCTCTTTCCTCCCAAAGAAATCTGTAGCTGAGTTGTTGATAGGACGTTATTGTATTGAATGCATGTGAAAGCACTCTCTGCTACACTAGCACACTTCTTTGAGATGCTGAGAAGCCCATTACCAGAGATCATCCCTTAGGGATTCTACATCCAGCAAAAATAGCTCAGTTTGTGGATTACTCTGTGTTTTGATGTTTAGGCATTGCAAAACAGAATTTTCTTTAGTAATCCACCACTGTCAGATGGAGCCTCTGCTGTTCCACTGGCCCAAATCAGTGTCAAAGGTCTTTCACAAGGCAGGATATATAGAAAAAAAAATAAAATTCAGCAGCAATATGCTTATAACTCCTCTGGGTTCAAATCTTATTTAGAAATAGTGAATACTTGCAAATTTTGAGCCAGTTTTATGAATTATTCAAAACAGAAAATAAATCCAGAGTTGCATTTGTACAAGAGAAAACACAGATGAGAGATGGTTTCACATGTCCAATCAAAAATCGACCATTGCAGCTTGAATTTTGAATACTGATACCAAACCACTAATGAATAATTTGCAGATCAGGATTTTTTAAGTGAATAATTTTAAACAAATAAATTTGAGAAAATCAGACAAGTGGTTCATCTGCTTCTTTTGGAGCAGCTAATTCACCCATTCACTCCCTTCTGCAGCTCAGTTGCAGTGATTTGGTTCTCAAAGGACCAAAAAGAAAATGGAAATTGAAATAAAAAGTGTGCTGGAAAAATTATAGGATATTACTGTGCCAATTCAGAGTGGCAGGGTTATCAATAGGGTAGGAGAAAAGCATCTGTTAAACCTGCTAAAAATATAGTACCAGGTTCTCATAATCTGCACTGGGAAAATATTTTTAAGAAAAGAAGACTGCAGGGGGAAAAAATTTATTCACTGAGAACCCTAAAGAGCAAGTGATGGCCTAGAGTCAATCAACAACCAAAACAACTCAAGGGTGGAGCAACCTTTTGGTTGGACTGGGAGCTTGCAAAATGAATATTTAAATGTGGGTGGAACATTTAAATGTGGGTTGAGTAAACAAAACATTCTGGGTCAGTAAGAAGGCTCTGGGATTTATTTTCTGGGGACAAGGGAAGTCCCAGGGCCGCTGTCCCCCCTGTTTTTTGCCATAGGTGCTTGGATGTGTGACAGGGGAAGGTGAAGTTCCTTTGCCAGGCCGTCTGTGGCTGCTTCTCCAATCTGTCATTATAAACCCCAGCATTAGAAGGCAAACATGCACCTAATTTACATTGGACTTTGTGCTCTTGTGTGGCTCCTGTTCCAAGGGGAGTCTTCACACAGAGGACAGAATTTAGCTTAGTTTGTGGTTGACTCTCTTCGGTGTTGATGAGATGTTATTCTGCAGTATGGAATTAATTTCAAACTGCAACAGAGTTCCAAACTGCCTCAGTGAATTGATCCTGCACACTGTTACTCCCATCAGGAGGATCTCTACTTATGGTTGTGACAATATTCATCCCTCATCCAGCCCTTTTAGTCTTCAGAAGCTCACTGTAACAGTAACTCCATCAACAAATTCCTGGAAACCCATCCAGTACTTTAGGTGAGTTCTATTAGTCCCATTTTGGAGATGGAGAAACAAGAAATGAAAATCTATGTCACCTAAATCGTAGTAAGAACAGTTTTCAGAGCTGGGCTATAACTTAGGAACAGGTAGATTCCAATCTTGTGGTTAAATAATTAAACCAGGCCTTCCTCCTCTGCTGGAGCTAATCTGAGAAAAACGAGTACCTTCTCTTTAAAAGGTTTCTAAGCATATATGCAAAGAAGAATTTATGACCGACAATTTATGTAAAGAATTTCCTTTTCATAAATCAATTTATTAAAGCTCTGGAGAAGCTTCCAAAGGCTCTGGTCCAGCAGTGCACTTAAACATGACCATAACTTCAAACAAGCAAATTGTCCCATTGAAGTGCTCTCCTGGGCTGGGGCCAAAGAAAGTGCAGTTCTTCCCTCAAGTCAAGGTTCAGATGTAAAATGGGGAAAAATAATTTCTCTGAAGTTTAATAAATTACATAAGCATGGTAAAGCTCTGCCAGCCTCCCACATTAATACCTCCAGCTAACAAGAAATGGCCTCAGGGAGATTATTGCCTCCTCATTGATACACTGAGATGAAATGTGAGACTTCATCTGGAGGACGTGGTGCTGCTGACTTTTCCCAGATTTGGCAGATCCCACACCAATTCAAAGTGAATCTTTGGAGGAGCCAAATCTGGTACCAGCAACACTCCTGGGGCATGAGCTTGCTTTTGTTCAGACTTCTAAGGATTATCCTTAAATCAGGAGAAGTAAGCATGGCGGTATTTCCAGGGTTTGGAGTATTTTGCAATGTTTTGTAGTAGTGAAGACACTGTGCCAAGAGGACTTTTCACACCTTCTTCTGGACTCCTGCACTGGTAAATATTTGGGAGCCAGACCTGAACATGCTGTTACACACTGCTGGCAGCCTCTGCTGGCCGAGGAGCCCCGCCAAGGACAGCTCCTCTAATCTGCTGAAAACTTGTGTGTCCAGGTCATGTGCAGAGAAGGCTGATGTAACTGGACCTTGTGCTAGCTGGGAGTGTGGAATGAGATGTTAAATGCTGAAATAAAGAGAGAATTCCTGGGGATGGGAAGGGGATGTGACTCAGATGAGCAGGGTGACACATCTATGTCACCACTGACGGCATTCCTGTTTGCTTTGGGTCCTGGGGATGCACAGTTACACATCCAAACCTCCTTTGAGCTCTGCCTAGGGCTGCTGCTCAGAGTCAGAGTGACAGCTGTCATTTCACAGATGCAAAGCTGCCAAACTTAACAGCCCTTTCCCACCCACTGCAAAAAAAACCCACGAGAAGCGTTGCAGTTCCAAAATGATACTCACATCTACAATGAGGAAGTCCAGCCAGCACCAGGCATTGGTGAAATACTTCTTGAAGCCATAAGCCACCCATTTCAGGAGCATCTCCAAGACAAAGATGTAAGTGAATACTTTGTCAGCATATTCCAGCATGGTTTTTATGTTTTTTCGATCTTCAAGGTAAATATCTTCAAAGGCCTGGAAGTACAAAGGATTGGTTAATAACTGCTCCTGAGCCCTGCTGGGAAGCATGGGTGTTGCACTGCAGGTCTATATTTTATAAAATATCACATACAGCCTGTGATTTCTGATGTATTTTAACATTACAATTAAAAAGAGTGTTCAGGAACAAACAGGACTGACCCTGACCCAAGAGAGATCTGTTCAGCTTTCCCCTACAATGGACACAGGCTTGGCTATATCTCTCCAGCCTCTACTGGCTGTACTGGCTGGACATCCTTTGAGTGTTGGAAGAGCTTCTGCACCCTGGATTTGGAGTGTGAATCCACGAGCAGAGTGCCACCCCAAAATGCCCACATTTATCCTGCCTCATCTCCTGTTGGCTGTGCCAATGCTGCCCAGGCACCTCAGATGTCCCAGGGCCCAGGATGTCTATATTTAGGAGGCAGAATATGACCCTTGCATTTAGCCAAATAGATCTTATTGCTAATGATGACAAATTGGGTTATTAACCTGCCTGTGTTATGGAGTACTGGAGTTCCCTGGCTTCTGTTCAGCCACCACATTTCAGGTGGCTACAGCTCTCTGCCTCAAGAAATGCTCATTATTATTCACTTAGCAGAACAATAATGTTTTAAAGGTCAAGGTATCTATCTCCCCATCTCATCTGTCTCTCCAACTAATCTCATGCAGAGCATTATGAAAAGAGTTTCAGTGTCTGCATCAAATACGAGCAACTGAATAACCCTTTTAAAATATTTAAGATCTAAACCAATATGCCTCCCAAAAGAAAGAAAATAAAGATGTCTCATAATTTAGCCTTCACTTTATAATGTAAGTCAAGTAAAAGACAAGGTTCTGGTGTCAGGTTTGCTGATATGCAGGCTGTTTTGGGGCTTCTAAATCAAATTATGGTCTGCTTCCCCAGCTACTTTTGTCACTGCTGTTACACAAGCTGGTCCCAAGTCCCTGTAACCTGGATAACCCAAGCTGTGACATATTACTCTCATCCCATCATGTGACCCAGAACACTTGGCAGCAAGAAACATAATTTGAGAAGGTCTGTGCTAATCATCTGAATTATCTGTATTTACATATTTCCAGATCTGTAGCTACTTTCTGAGAAGCTTCAAAAAGTTAGCAAACACCCAGTGTCTGGAGATACAAGAAGTGTGGTACTTGTCACTCAGGCAGTCACACTGCTCTTTTGCCTGCCAGGGAACAGTAATTAAACTGACAAGAAAGCTTTGGCAGCCCGTGCCAAAGCTTGTCCATTTGTCCCCACACTTTGGGGTGACGTTTTCGCTGCAACCCTGTCTCCTATCTTGCCTCCAAAAATGATATTTCAAGGGTGTGAAAGAGCTGTTGGAGAAAGCCTGAAAACAATGCACAGATTGGAGTTTATCACTTCTCATAGGGGCTCACTCACTTTGTCAGATGACTTGCTGTACTTTGCAATTACTGCAAAAATAACAACAAACCATTTAAAGTGATTTCCTCCTCTCCCTCCTTTGCTCTCCCTACTTTCTATTAACTTGTCCAAAAGTACATTGTGTTTTGTCTACTAAAAGCACACTGTAAGTCAGGAAGCAGCTTATTAAGGGATGAAAGATGTGCTACCTGGACACTTCTGTACTTCTGGACAAGCTATGGATATTACCCAAATGACAAAATTCTGGTGCTTTGCATTTTGTCATAGTGACAACAGATGAAACCTCTGCCATACAAAATACCAAGAAGGGTTTTTTTTTCTGCTTTGCTTTGTGTGTTAAAAAATAGTTAAGCAGGTTACCTCAGTGTTATCCAAAATTACTATTAAAAAGTAGGCTTCCAGTTTGCATGCTTATGGCTTAAAATCTTAAGAAAGGTTTTTGGATCTTCTGCAGTAAGCTAAAGATGTATTTTGATGTTTTAACCACATACATATATATATTGGCTTAAAGATATATATAGCTCTTCTCCCTTAAGAACTTAAGGTGTCCCAGAGATGTAGCCAGATCAGCTCAGTTTTTGGAAGAGAGCAACCCAGAATAACACGAAAAAAATTGTGTGTTGCCTCCAACATCTCCAGTCCAAATACTGAAGCACAGTGCTGATACGTGAGAAAATGCAGGATAATTTGCCCTTATACAGAACTGCATTGGCTAAATTGAAAGTCGCAAGAACGAAATGAATGCATGCAATTTAAATTAAATGAGCTTTATATTGCAGTCTTCAGTTATCTAAGGCACTTTTAATTACATATGTAAGGAAGTGTATTCATCTAAAGCATATTATAGCAAGCGACATTCCCCCTCTAAAATGTGTTCAAAAATTAACATTCGGATGCTCAAGCTGGTGCAAAAACTGTCAGAGCCCATTCATTTCAGCAAAGCTGTGACAATTTTCAGAAGCCTACTATTTACCCAAGTTTTTCAGCCTCTTAGTTTCCATAATAAAATAAAACCCCCTGGGTGACATTTCAGCCCATCCCTGGTGGACCAGGAGATCAGTCCATTTCTGTCCTATTTGCATCAACGTTTACGTATTTCCACCTTCCTCTCTTCCTTCAGAGACTTTCTTTGAGCTACAGAAACCCAGAAATTCTGTGTTTTCCTCTTTTTTTTAGGCCACTGATAATTTGTGTTGCTCTTCTCTGGACTTTCTTCAATTAGCCCATGTCTTTCCCAAAGTGCAGTGCCCAGAGCTGAAGCCAGTGCTCCAGCTGAGGCCTCCTTGACGCCAACTGGAATGGAAGAACAGGATAATTTATACACCCAGTGGGGTGGTGGGCTTTTGTGCAGGGCTGTGATGGAGTTTATTCTGTTTGTTGCCTGCTCCCTCTCCAGTTCTTTTTAGTAAATCTGCTCCCTTACAGCCATCCTTCATCACATCTTTCTGCCATCACATGTTTCCTGTGAGGGGAAGCAGGCACATTTCTAAGATGATGTTTGCCTTACTGCTTAAGGCAGATTCACCCACTTGCCTGAAGTTAATCCTGACCTCTGGAAATGCATGGATAACCTGTCCAAACATGGCACTGCCTGCAAATTTAATACGTGTATGTCTTACTCCATTACAAAGGAGATGACTGGTGACCACCAGACTAAAGCCTGGAGAACTCTTGATACACATCTCTGCTCCAGGTCAGGATAAAAACCTGGGAGAAAACCCACCAATTCCAGGGACATTCCTGACATGCAAAAGACAAATATAAATACATCCCTGTGAAGAACCCAGAGCTGAAAATGCACAGAGGATAATTCCAGAATGCAGTGGGATCTGAGGAGGAGAGGATCCCCTATCAAAGTCCTGGGCAATGACCAACCAGTGTCCATGCACACACGTTCACCTGGACACAAACAGGACCTGTGCAGGGAAGGTACTGAGTGTTAACATAAAGTGTATTCAAAACAGGAATACAGGCACCCACTAGCTCCAAAGGGAGCACTGATTCAGTGCTCTCTGTGTCTTTTATAGTTTTGATTTGCTGGTTATAGAATGTGCTAAAAAAAAAGAGAAGAAAAGAATAAAACAAAGCCAGCCCTGGAGCAAAATGCAAGCCTCCAGATGGGGACTCTCATGGAGAAGCAGCTATGGGATGTTGAAACAGCAACGCTGGCAAACCTCCTCACACAGATTTCCTCAAGGATTTTCTTTTCAAAACATCTGCAAATCAGAATTTTATGTCACAGCAGAAGAAAGTTTCCCACCATATGGTAAAGGCAGGTGAAATCAGAAAAGCTGACAACCTGTTTTAGGCCCAGACTAAAGGCTTTGCTTTGAGAAATGACCACTAAGGGTTCATAAGAGCTTAGAGACAGCTAAACTGGAGAACACTGGAGACCCATGTCCACTTTTAACCAGTCAGGAAATTCTGTCACATTTACCAGGGCTCCACTGCTCAGCAGGATCATGAAGATGATGAATGTTTCAAACCAGTTGTGCTCCACAATTCTGTAGCAGGTCTTTCTCAGCCTCCACCAAATTTTGCCTGGAAATTTTGTGATGTCCACTGAACAGCATGGGAAGAATCGCACACAGACTGTAAGAAATAAAACAAAAACAATAGAATTGTTAAAAAAATCCCATTTAATTCTTAAAGCTGTAATAAGGAGCTGCTAAGGAAAATTTCTTTTAGCAGTAGACTGCTGCACAGTGTCTTTCTCTTGTTTCTCACAAAACCTCTCTGCTCTGCCTTCCATTCCCCTCTCTCATTCCTCTATTAAAAAAACATTCAAAATCACTTAAAATGTGTCCCAGGGAGTTCTCCCAGTGATTTCTGTGATACGGAATATATTGGCCATGAGTCACCAGTGCCCTAGGTCATTCAAAAAGTGTTAGCTGAGCTCAGGCAGCACTTCTGATCAGGACTAATAACTCTAGGTGGTTATTAGTGATAGCTTCCACATCCTTTTGAATGGAGGAAGGTTATTTTCTTGCTAGTACAATACCACTGGAATTACTGATTAAAAGTGGCGATCTGATGAAAGAGAGATGATGAGAGGAGGTGCTACAGTGCAGATGGGACTAATGTGCTGAAGAGACTCAGGCAGCAAAAGCAGGAGCAGATTTTGATCTCTTGGACTCTCATTAGCTTAAATAAGGCATTAGAACAATCTTGGAATTATACTGAGGAAGTTAAATCCCCTTTGATGTCACAGAAATTTATATATCTGCTCCATAGCAGGATCCCCAATGATGCTTCGTAGCACTTTCTGACCTCAGTGACAAATAGTGTGTGATAGCTAAGTGCTGTGCTGGTAATGGGGCCCACATAAGGATTTCTGATAGGCAAGACCATGGCCATTTTTAGTTTCCTTAGCAACACTCATTTGTTATAGCAAAAAAGATATTGTCATTGGTAACAGAGAGATCCATTTCTCCCACTTCAAAAACACCATGTGCATTGCCTTGTGCTGGGTAAGAACTTAAAATAGTGTGAGAGGACCCTGGGAGCCAGGAATTGTCCTGGCCAACCAGTCTTATGTCAGATAATCTGACTCAAACGTCACATTTGCTGATGAGAATGACCCTCAGAAACTATTTTATTTTCAAAAAGCAAGCTTCTTACCCTAAATTTATTCCATGTGCTGTATAGGAAGAGACTTAAGTATGGAGGTCTATCAGCCTCATCATGAGAAAAAAAGCCACAGGCCAACTACTTCCATAGCTGGGAGGTGGCCAAGGTCACCAACATGTCTTGAAACACGCTGCCACTGCTCAGAAGTGACAAGGGAGGATGTCTCACCACGGTGATGCAATGCAGTGTTTTTGCGAGTAGAAATAATATTTAGGCGAGGCAGCTTGGGGAGGAAAGAGGGCGAGTGCCAAGGTTACAGAGAGAGCAGATGCTGCTAATTCAAGGTGGCATAACTGAGCTGCCTGTGACATGGAAGGAGATCAAGGGCAGCTCCTGGGATGCTGGGATTCCCAAGCAGCTGGAAGTGGGGCTGTGCTGGCAGCAGGTTCTGCCAGGAGGAAGGGAGCTGCTAAGTCTGCTGTGGTGCCCCTGGCATTTTCTGTGAGTTTTTATTATCCCAGATCCCTCCTATGCAGCAGCAGAACTGTAGGATCTTTCACAGAGGAACTACTCTCACATTCCTGAGATTTTGGTTAGGTATGGGCTTTTGGCTGTGCTAGGTTTTGGTGTGGGACTAAAAAGACAGTAAACCATTTACATAAAGGTAATCATAGCATGTAACTACTTCTTCTCTAAATGCCTGCATCACACAGACCCACAGCATCTCCCAGTTTACCCCTGTATTCTGGAACTCAGAGAAATTCTGGGCTCAGTCGAAATACATGAAATTGTTCAAACTTTTTTAGAAAGGCATAATACTGAGAGAAGATGGAAATGTAAGAACCAGCTCTCTGTCTCTTTGTAGGTCAGGTACCACTTCAGCAAAGGCAAGAATTATCCTTCTAAGCACTTCAATCCCAAACACTAAAGAATCAAGGCAAGCGATAAAAGGACATCATATTAGTCACTACTTTTTGCTAAAACCAGAACAATGCTCACAGCTGGCAGTGCATGTGGGTTTGGGTGTATTTTAGGAAGTAGGTACACAGAACAGACTTCACAGAGCAGATTCTCTGCTGAGAGAGGCCCATCAGGAGAATCCCACCAGCACAACCTGACCGAGGGCACGATCAGCTGCATCTCCCAGCAGTGCTGCCAGAAAACTCTTGCACTACTTCTCACCCCACAGCCCACATGGTCACCACCACCTTTCAGGTGTCTGGCTCACACTCTGTGCTTGTAATTCAGGGAGACTGCCCACCTCATTGTCACCCCAGCTTTGAATCAGGAAGATCAAAGGCTTGGGCTGAAATCCCTCACTTATCAAATGAACGCCTTAATGAGCAGGTTGCTCACTCTGTGAAATCAGAGTGGATTTTTCTTGTTAAGCAGAAATCCCCCTTTGTACTGGAAGTAGCCACTGCTGGCAGTAGAAGTAACTGTCGTTGCATCTATCTCCTTCCCAAAACCAATTTCAATTTGGAAAAAGAAATCAGCTTTTTTTGTACTTAAAACTCTTTTCTCGTAAGTTTCTACCTAGATGGTTACTTGGCTTTTTAGTCCCTCAGACAAATGCTTAGGCCCAGGCATGAAATGCTCTGCCATGCTCCTACAGAGTATAAATGCTCTGTAAATACTGTTGGAAAAGGTTAGGATCTCCCAGGAAGTGGTTTTCCCCACTGTAAGATAATTGGATGAATCATTCCCTGGAGGAGTTCCACTACACAGGGAGCCTACATGATTACCTGAGCCCAGGCACAGCTAAAATTAGGGATCACCTTCATATTAGAAACTAATGAGCAGGGCACTGTGAGTTCCAAAGTCACTTTATTTGTGATGAGAAATACTTACAACACTGTTAAACCAGGTTATTACTGATTCAGCTGGCTTCCATCTGATTGTCTACAAGTACAGAGAGGTATTTTTAAAGACAGAAAACCAGGTAGCACCACTATTTTTTTTAATGCTCTTTGATTGCTTTCATGCAATTTCAATCTGAAAAAAGAGTCCTAGTTACTGACAGTAATACCTTGAAAAATCCAAAATAGCTTATCAGATGAGTCAGCCTAAAATCACAGTGCTATTAAATCCCATGCTTTTGATTGGGCCCAATTCAGAAATGTTTAGACCAGATTCTGCTACAATTGCTAATGTCAAGTAGCACTTCCGTGAATAATCAAGCTGTCTGCAATTCAGATGAAATGCTGCTTTTAACTATTCACAAAGGGAAAAAAGAAAAGAAGAAAAAGAAAACTGACCCCAAACAAGTCTTTTAATTAATTAGTAGAAACCTGTTTCTATTTAAATTTTGTGATTTTCCTCCCTGACTGTTCTTTTACGCCTGTGCTTTTCTGGACTTTCTGTAATGCTCATAGACTACTGCTCTGGTCATCTTGACCTAAGCTTACATGTTGAATTAGAAACTTCACTTAACCAAACAGAAAAAGTTTTCTTGACCTTGGTCTGTAGCATAACGCTTTGTTGGGGCTTTTTTTCCCCATTTCTGTGAAATCAAAATATCAAAATAATTTTGATGCGTCTAAAGCATGACTGGAGAGGGTCTGAGCAATCCTAACTCCAGCTGTTTCTGTAATAAGGCAGGTGGTCAGCAAAGCCCAGCTTTGGTGCACTTTTATCCACGTGAAGGAGAACATTCATTAACACCTTTTATCACAGCAAGTGTCAAGGCAGGAATAAAACCTCTGGCACTTCTTATGGGAGTTACTCATCTTGCCTGGTCCAACAGATTTGTGAAATCCCACTGAAATCAGTGCTGGGAGAGAATAGGTTGTGTAGAAAGCTCTGACCATCTTGTGATTTTACCAGGACTGAGTTTTGCCATTGTAATTCACGCTGAGCTGCATTGTTTTTGAGAGCAAACTGACTCATTCCCACCGTGTTCTTTTGGTTGGTAGATTACTGCTCATCAGAACACAGAACAGCAGAAGAAGTCCCCCCAAAGGGTTGAATTATTTACTGGTACATCTGTGAAGCTGTTCTGAGCTGCATCTCTGGTCAAGCTGTCCAAGAACAATGTCTGTTTTCAACTGACTTTTGGATATTTCATACAATTTCTCATAAAACAGAGGCCTATTTACCAAGAAACCTTTCCAAATGCATCAATACACCATGATATTATTTACTTTTTGGTCATATTTCATAACAAGGGAAATAGTCCCTTCAATCATTAGGGTGTCCTATATTAAAGTGAAACTGAATATTAAAATATATCTTTAAAAAAAAAAAAAGAGAAGGAATTTAATATACAATGCATTCTGTGTAAATACTCCTTTTGTTCCATATTCACATTTTCTAGCCTGGTGCACTCTAATCATGGAGCTCTTAGACTTGATTGCATTACCTTGGTGCATTGGGAAAAAATCTCTTTGTAAATGTGAGAGTTATACTGCAAAACCTTCCTCCTCAATGCCTGACAGCCAAGCCTACTGATTTTAGGCTTAAGGGCAAAGAATTTACAGAACCACTGCTTGTTCTCACCAATATATATATTTAAATTTTCATAAAATTATTATTTTTGCTTTGGATGGATTGGGCTGCTGGNGGGTTTTTAATGACCAGTCTGGCTACCTGGGCATGCACAAAGAAGAGAGCAAACCCAACTGTACCCCCTTTGAAAGACCCCAACTCTCTCGCCATGCTGGAGGGAACAGGATCTCAACAGACTCTTCTTATTTAACCCTTTCCTCGTCTTCTGGCCCTGCTACTAACTCACTCACAGGGGTTAGAACTGGATGACCTTTAAGGTCCCTTGCAACCTGAACAATTCCATGATTCTGTGACTGCACAGATGGATTTTATAGTGTGAAAGAGAGATTTATGATCACTGTCTCCAGCATTTGGGTACCTGAGACATATCAGGAGACCTGAGATTTTACTTGTGTGCTACAGCTGGGAGCTACCAAGTTGTACCAAGTGGGCATCTGACAAAACCATAGCCAGGTGTTTTTACCCTTCCAAGGGCTTAACAAGGGTGCATTTCTTGTTTATCTGCTGCTCCTCAAGACACATCATCTAGGAGATCACGACAAATAGGAGTGTGACACCTTGGAGCAAATGCAGTGGGCAGCCTGGCCTACCACTGATGTCATCCATGCTTTGATGGGGTGGATAAGTTTTAAATCTAGAGGTCCTGTCCAACCTGCATTAATTTAATTCTGAATGCATAATAGGGCTGTAAGAGTCTTATGATGCCTGAAAATTGTACACAACATAATGCCAGCACGCTGTTCCTGGTGGAAAAACACAGAGTATCTCAGGTATGACAGCCAGAGGGAAGCGATACTTTAGAACTTGGGTTTGTTCCATGGTTTTTTCCTAGGATGCCAATGACCACATTTTGTTGGGCTTGGCTTGGTTTTACTCAGCCTTTAAAAATCATCTCGTGCCAGTCCCNCAGCAAATGTGGTACCTTGTGTTCAAACCACAGCAATTTTGTGAGTGCCTTTACACAAGAGTTCTCAATTATTGTGACACTCATTTTTAGAACAAAACAGTATTTTTCTTAGCTTTGAACTCTGGTTACAGCATTGCTTGGCTTGACACAAAATACAGCTTCCTCAGCATGAACTCAAGCAGGCAGGTATTCATAACGTGGGTTTTATATATATATATATTTATATATATATAGCTGGGTTTTTAATGACCAGTCTGGCTACCTGGGCATGCACAAAGAAGAGAGCAAACCCAACTGTACCCCCTTTGAAAGACCCCAACTCTCTCGCCATGCTGGAGGGAACAGGATCTCAACAGACTCTTCTTATTTAACCCTTTCCTCGTCTTCTGGCCCTGCTACTAACTCACTCACAGGGGTTAGAACTGGATGACCTTTAAGGTCCCTTGCAACCTGAACAATTCCATGATTCTGTGACTGCACAGATGGATTTTATAGTGTGAAAGAGAGATTTATGATCACTGTCTCCAGCATTTGGGTACCTGAGACATATCAGGAGACCTGAGATTTTACTTGTGTGCTACAGCTGGGAGCTACCAAGTTGTACCAAGTGGGCATCTGACAAAACCATAGCCAGGTGTTTTTACCCTTCCAAGGGCTTAACAAGGGTGCATTTCTTGTTTATCTGCTGCTCCTCAAGACACATCATCTAGGAGATCACGACAAATAGGAGTGTGACACCTTGGAGCAAATGCAGTGGGCAGCCTGGCCTACCACTGATGTCATCCATGCTTTGATGGGGTGGATAAGTTTTAAATCTAGAGGTCCTGTCCAACCTGCATTAATTTAATTCTGAATGCATAATAGGGCTGTAAGAGTCTTATGATGCCTGAAAATTGTACACAACATAATGCCAGCACGCTGTTCCTGGTGGAAAAACACAGAGTATCTCAGGTATGACAGCCAGAGGGAAGCGATACTTTAGAACTTGGGTTTGTTCCATGGTTTTTTCCTAGGATGCCAATGACCACATTTTGTTGGGCTTGGCTTGGTTTTACTCAGCCTTTAAAAATCATCTCGTGCCAGTCCCTGTAACTCTGTTTAGATTTAGCCTGCTTAATGGTCTATTTTTTCCTTCTTTCCCCTTTTTTTGCTTCTAAACAGCCGCTATCTGCTGGGATAGGGAAGGGAAGCTGGGAAGGGCAGGACACAGACCCCACCACTAATCGGAGCAACTTCCCTTGAGCACGTGGCACTTCCCAGCTGACATTTGGGGGTTTTAGGAGCGATAATGGCTCTGCCACGGTCACATGGAAAGATGGTTCCGGGCGTCCTTGGTGTCACGAGTTGCCACCGGCCCCGCGTTGAGCGAGGTTGCTCGTTCTGGCATGACCCTCTGGTGATATTCCCTTGAAACCTCTGCCAGCGGGCTGTGCCCGGGGAATTACGCCTGAGGACTTGGTGGCATCTTTCTCCTATTAGGGTCTGGGAGAGAGGAGCGTGCTGTGGCCCTCTTTGGATGACCTTCTGTGAGACACAGAAGATAATGTCCAAACAGGGAGTAAATTTTGCTGCAGAGAACACGTGGCAATGGAGGTAACAGGACTGGAGTGTTGCAAGGCATCTGGAGGAAAAAGTACCCAAATAGCTGGCATTGGATAAATGTTCCTTTCCCATCAACTGGTAACCAGAAATGGTCTCTCCATTTCTATCAGGTTTTTCCCAGCAATACTTGCTAGCTGCCAGGGCTGTGACCCTACCTTGCCTTCACATTTCCTGACCCAAGAATGTCCCCTGTTGACCCTAATCAAAGCTATTTTGAGATGATAACACATTAACAAGTCTCCCCAAGAAAAACGACCTATGGCTTATCTGGGTCACCCAACTCCCGGAAAACTGTGACCTCAGCAAACTTTCAGCAACTATTTCAAGAACATGCATTATCTTTGTTGCCTTTGTTATCTGAAAAAAGGGGCCTGAATCTGGAACATATTTGTTCAGGACATAACCTGTGCTGGATGTGTTCAGAGATGTCATAGTTTGAATTTAGATAGCTAAAGAAGTTAAGAAATTAACCCTTCCCCTCTCCCTCTTCTTTTTCACGTAATCTCCTTCTTTCATAAATATTAACTTCCATAGTCCCAAATATACCAAATATTGTATCTCTTTATACAAAGTCAGTAAAGGCAGCACTAGATAAACCTGCCCAGTGCATTCTCTTCAATTTTTTTATTTTAGTAGTTTAAAGCCTTGTCATCTCAGCTAATTAGACTGCTGTTTGTTGGCTTACTTGGTTTTTAACTAGACTGAAGTGACAGCTGCATGAGGTTTAATTGCAATAGTAAGTTTGGGCAAAAATATTGAAAACATTTAATAGCAGTTGATTACAGGAAAACACTTTGTTTCCCTGCATAAATTAAACCTAATGTTAATGTCGTTGCTGTAAGAAACATTTGGACTTTCAGCTTATGGCAATTTGACTTGAAATCTTATGAGCCAATAATCATGTTGTTCATTTTTGCCAAATCCATGAGCAGTGTGACCACATTTAGCCGAAACAGTAAATTCTGAAAAATGTGGATGGATAATATGTGCTGCACAGGAGTGGAGAGTAGGTGTGTTGAGGAGGATGTCACCTGCACCTGCAGGTGTCCCTGGACACCATGCACTGGGCTGAGGGCTGGGAGCAGGCTCTCCTTCAATTCCCTTCTAGAGCTCAAGGCTCAGCTGGCTGCATCCTGGGAGAAGAGAAAAACACCTTGACTTGCACAGGCACTGGTGAGGAACTAGGAGAGATTAGGAGTAAAATCAAAATGCAGGAACAGGGGTGCTCAGGAGGAAGGGTGCAGGAGCCAGAACCTGGGGGGATGTAACCCAAGGCAAGCTTGGGGTTCAGCCCACAATGCCTTCATTTCTGCCAGAATGATCAGCAGGCTTCAAAGCTGGTTAAATACTTCCAGTGATCCATCTGGAAGAGCCCTGCTTGCTACCCTGCGTCCGAGACACAGCACTGAGGAAGATCTGACAAACTGGGTTGGTTCCATTGTGGTCCTGCACCGTGGAATTTCGGGTAGGTCTGGTTATTTTAAGACAGATCAAAATAAAGAGTGCTGCTGCTCTGGGAACGTGTGGTGTGATGTCTACCTCGTTTCTTTTAAAAACTGGATGGTGGTTGTGGCCAAGCACAGTTTCAGAATTTGTACACTGGCATCTGAACAGCACTGATCTCACAGCACCAGCTTGTTTAAGCATCTATAACATAATCACTTTGCAGGGCACAACAGAGATTGCTGCTCACTAGCCCCATTAAGAAATATATTACGAAAGAATGAAAACACCAGATCTAATTTCTAAACGTTATTGCATGGGCCTGAATAGTTACACCATGCTTTCTTCCGTCAACTACATTAATTTTTGGCTACTGCTTTTAAGCAGAGCTGCCAAAAAAATGTTTAGATCCTAGGGACATTTGTGAGCCCTGCAGGGCTCCTTTACCTCATTCAATCATCTTTCTCACAGATATAGAGATGCACATTTTTGCTGACTTCAGGGGCATTCGTATACCCAGCAAATCATCTCTGTCTGATCCCATCTGAGCTGCTCTGTTTTTGTTTATAATAATGCTTGAATTTTCAAGGGACTATTCTTACATTCAGCTAACCCTGTTTTACCCAACCCAGGTTTAAAGGAAAACAAAGAATTTGACTGAGATAACATTTGGAATAGAACTCACTCAGAGAAGAAATAACTTAGGATGTTATTTACTGTATATATAGATTTTAACATAGATCTTCTGATGTAGTTTTAAATCTGCATTTTGAAGCAGGCTGGTGTTAAAACATTAATAAAATGATGCTGAATTTTAGTAGTAAAAGAGATATGTAAATGTGGTCTGTTGTTATCTAAGATAATTATGTTAAATGCCCTTTACATAGCAGTTCTCTGACTAGATGAAAGTTACTGGATGTGCTAATCTTGACACACTTTAAAATAAATGGAAAAGTCCCTGAGACTCATGAACCCTCTAGACAGATTCTGTGATCTGCCTGGATACATTTAAGCAATGGGAACGTCCCAATCTGGTCAGTTCTTTACCAAATTTGATCATGCACATGTATTGGAAAGTAAAAATCTTCACTGGCCAAGTGACAAAAATCAGCATTTAAAAAACAAACAAAGGTATAAACAAACAACTCTTTATGGCACAAATTATGATTTTAAAAGCCTAAGACTTTTGAAGCTGCAGAGCATTTTAGAGCATGCTCTTGGCTTATCTCACCTTAGAAATCCAAAGACTAATGGTAACAAGGGATTTTGAGTGTGTGTTTGGAGCATTGTAGTGCCTAAAAAACTAAATGCATCCAGTGAAATACTACTGCAAGCAACCAGAGCAACGTGGTGAGAAGATCCGGAGATGTTCAATAAGAGAAAAGAAGGTTTCTTGCCTCAGCATTGCAGTGGAACATGCAGGCTCTTACCTTCGGGGAAGCAATCTTCAGGCTCCATCAGCTCCTCAGCAAACTCAGGGATCTGCTCCAGCAGTTCTGCAGGATTTGTCAAATCCACTGTGCTGCCTTCAGAAAGACTGATTTCATCAAGCTTGTTACAACAAGAGCAAAGATGTGGAAAACAAATTGATCAGTTGCCCTGAAGGAAGTAGCTGAGTTATCATTCCACTAACACCCCAGCTGAAGCCACCACAACAGAGACATTGCCATGCACTTCCCAAGGTGCCACTCCTTGGTGACAGCTCTGCCTACCCTGAGACCATGGGTTGACCCATCAACAACAACAACTTAACATATAGAACTTACTTTTTGAAACAAAAGAGAAGCAAACCACAGAAAGAGGGTGAACAGCCATCGAATATTAATCCCAGAATCTTAGAAGGGTTTGGAAGGGACCTTCAAGATCATCCAGTTCCAGCCCCCCTGCCATGGGCTGGGACACTTTCCACTAGACCAGGTTGCTCTGCTAATGGTAGGTGGAGCCTTGGAATGATGGATTTCATCTGTTTGACATCCTGAAGGCTCAGACCTTTGGGTGGGGGGTACCAGAGGTGGGACCTGTCTCCTGAAATGCTGAAGGATGAATTGGAGGACCCGCCTTGGGTTCCTGTCTTTTGGGCCTCATTCCTGAGGTTCCTCACCCACAGCTGGTGGGTGAAATCTGTACCTGCTCAGTCAGGACCATGCTCTGCTCCTGCTGACAGCCTCTCCTCCGAGAGGAGCAGAAATCCCTGTCACCAGCATCCGGTCACAGGAAGCTGAAGAACAAATATGTTGAGAGGGCTCTTCGCCTGTCTCATCCTGTGCCTGACTTGTTCTTACCACATGACATGGCCCCTTGCCTTTCTGTCACACCTTTCTGATCTGCAGGTGATGTAGAAAGAGGGGCACACGGCTTTTGGAAGTGTCTCAAGGGCTCTACCACTTGCCTGAAATAGTTGACACTATCATCTTAGGTGCATTGTTTAAATTCAGCGTTTCTCAGATCCTCCTCTGCAAAATGGGGCAAGAATATTCCCACTCCCTGAAGCACTGGTTGTCTCATCTATTTAGAGCAGGAACTCTCAAGCAGATCTGGGTAAAAAAAATTCTGGGGAATATATTATTTTCAAAATCTGTTTTGAAGGCTGAACTCCTGATTAAAAGACAGATGATACACGATTCAGTGTCACCCAAATATGAAATAGAAATTTCATTTCAGGTTAAACTTTCCTTTAGAATCAAGACACTTTATTTAAAAGAAAATAGGAAATATTTCCCCCCTATTTTACTTTGCTAGGTAAAACAAAGGATTTCTATTTTGTGTTAATCCGAAGTTAATTTTCACTTGTAAATTTTACAATCTAAATAGCTTGGCCACTAAAGTGAAAGACCTGATATTTTCCCAGTTCTGCTCCCAGTTTGTTTCTGGATGTATTAGAGCATTATTTGGTGTAAGTGGGCAATACCAAAGCTGGTTATTTTCTATGGGTCTTGGCAATGACAAATAGCTCCAAGCAGGATAGGTATGTTATTTGTGAACTGGTTTGCTCTGTTCTCTGAGTTTCCACTTAAAACATTTTGTGCTTTATCTTGCAATACTATTGCCTTCATTTTAAAAAATGAGGGCAATAATACTTACCCACACTTTTAAACAGCCTGTGAGATAGTTATTTGAGAGATGGCACGTAGAGATAAAGTATTATTTTCATAAGCATGATGGTGATGGAGTAAGAGACTAGGCACAGCTTTATATATTTATTATTAATGTGAAAATGGGTCCTCTGTTCTCCAGCATACACAGCCAATGTAAAATTTATAGCTGAATTCAGAGAAATGTTGAACCTGGGGTAAAATGGGCAAGACTGAACATTCCAGCAGCACTTGCAAGCGGGGGTGGGAGCTGCTTGTTTGCAATTAGCTGCAGCATCCAGAAGGTCATAGTCTTGGCTAGGGTTTTAATGCTCTACTCAAAAGATCTGCAAACAATTGAGAAGAGACCTTTTAGAAAGAGAGTCAGAACAGAAAGAACAGAACAGGTCCCAGATATGGATAAAGCTTCTGAAAACCCATATTCAGAATGCAGCTGTCATATAGAGCCCATTTCCTAGAGACTCATAGCAGTGTATGATGGTGAAAAAAAATGTCATTCCAAGTTCTAGCACAGTCAGAACTTTATGATACTGTTCATTAGGGAATGCATTTAGTCATTATGTGTTCTGTTATGAAGATGCCAAAACAGAGACCACTGAAATAGTCTTAAATCATATGCAGCTGTAGGATGTAGAAAATAGGGGTTCCAATGGGAAGAGAAGCTTTGTTGAGTATAATTCTTACCAATAGCCAGAAATCAAAGAAAACTGTGAGAGCAATGTCAGCTTGATAACATTTTCAACTAGAAAGCTGGATTTAGCAGAGACAGGTTAGGAAAGTCACAGAACAAAATACAATGAAATTATCATAGACTATTTACTTATTTGTCAGAAGGAGTTTCCAGGAAATAATAGAATCCATCAGTGTCAAAGGGAGGTGGGGAACATGCAAGGCAAACAAACAGGTTTTCTTCTGAAAAGCCTTCCAAGAAAAAGAGACAATGAACATGGATTCAGAAAACAGTTGATTAAGGTTTGAGGGTCTGAACAGGGACTAGAAAAAGGAACCAGGCATATGAGAGAGAAGGAAAAAATTAGGGATGATTCTGGGTAGGAAGCAAAGGTTACTCTTTGCCAGAAAGGTTAAAGGGATTGAAGGCTTTCATGAACTCAGGGAGGAGTCAGGGACACAAGAGTAATTGATGAGGGGAATGTAGCTAATCAAAATTCAGTTGTCTAAGAAAATAAGCACTTCTTAAAATCATCCAACAAGGGGATCAATAACAAGAAGGGGGAAAGGCTGTTAGAATTAATATAAATGTAAGTAGAGAAAAGTCTAGAAAGCCTATATATACATATACAAACCAGCAGATCCAGGCAAGGCAGCTGCAGAGCATAAAGGGGTCCAATACACCCAATTAACACATCATTAGCAATCAATAGTGAATGCTCATGGAAAACTGGAAACGGCCCAGGAGAGCAGCAGTAAGTAAACACAACAGAGCTGAGAGAGGAGGAAAAGGGAATAATCATGGGAACCACAGATCACTAAACACTTGCTTGTAGCCTGTGATTAAAGCAAATTAAATAAAGATGGAGAGGAGAAAAGGACAGCGCTTACTCAGAGTGAAATGTCATAGATATAAAGGCAGTGAGGTGGTTCTCCTGTGTGCTAAGAGAACTCTGCACAACCAGGGTGGAAAGAGGTCAAAAGAAGGCAAAAATGACAAATGTAGAATCTCCTCCTTCTTTTTTGGAATAGGTGAGTGGAGGAAGTGTGTCAGGCAGAGGCAAGGGATCTGTCAGAGACCCCTTTGGAAGATCTTCCTCTGGTGCATAAATTCATGTTGCACAAGGCAGTTTTTAAAGTGTTTGTTGGTGGAGTACCCGGACAGGGCTTCCACACCCATTGCTTGTGCCTGTAATAGCAGCAAATTGATCTGAAAGTGTTTTTCAGAAAGCCTTTAGCAGTGAGATGCTGAAATCTTATCGAAAGTTGATGTTTGCTCAAGGCTTAGCCCTCTTACCTCCCTTCTTCTCTGCCTCACCTCTGAAAATCAGAGCCTTAATCTATCAAATTGACATATGATATATAAACCTTAAGAAAACAGTTAGATGCCTGTTGTAAAAAAGCCTACTTTAAAAAAAAAAATTGTAATTGGCTCAGGTTCACCCATTGCTGTGCAGATAAAAGCCATTCTAAGGACCCAAATATAGCACAAACTTTCTCTTCAGAGGAGGAAATCTGTGGGGATTAGGGTCAGCATTATCTCCACTAAAGATATAGAAGGGGTCCTGACCGATATAATCCCCATTTTAGCTGATAATATTAAATTGGAGAGAGTATTGAAATCGAGGAAGCAAAAGGAAAAAGAGAAGGGAAACATGGAGAAAATATAGCAAAATGGGACATGATTTTAAAAAGTACAAATGGGCGAGTTACAGGAAAATTTCAATGGATATTTTGGAAACCTGGAGTAATATTATAAAAAATATTATATGTGGTTTTGCAGTGGGATATAATGATGTAGAAAACCATATGAGAGCATCATGTCTAGATAATGAGATAGTATTTCTTTTACGGTTCTGTAGAAATTGTATTTGGAATATTGTGCTTGCTTCTTGGCAAAAGAACTCCGAAAAGGAACAGTTGAGGGAGTTGCAAAGAAAGAGGTAAAAAAAGTCAGATAAAGGGCACAGAGATATCAATTTACAAGAAATAGTGAAATGAAAGAACAATGGTGCATGACTTCAGGGGATAAGCCCCAGACAATAGGAGGCAAGCAACAGTCTACTAAAGTAAGTGATATTAATTCATACAAAGAGACTGATGGATAAAATTGGTAAAAGACAGTAATGAAATGGCACTTTGAAAGGGGAAAAAAAAAGGTGAAAAAAGGCTGGTATTTAAGGAAATATACCCAGCCATGAGATATTTCTTTTCAGCAAGTGATTTATTCCTTTTGGTAAATGAAGAATTCTAAGTTGCCTGATCCATTTAAAGCCAGATTCCACAAAGTGGTACAAAATATTTTATGGGTCAGCATTTTGGCAGAGAAAGCAACCAGTTTGTACGCTGAAGTCTTCTCCACCAGCGACACCAATGATTTTATTTCTATGGTGCCTTTCTGATGATTTATGTAGAATGAATTTTTAATCATATAATGTGCCCTTTACTGACACCAACAGTGTTTTACTCAGAACACATCCAGTGTTTCCTGTTACTGACAATCACTGAAAGCCCTGCCTCTTGGGCATACCAAATCTGTTACTCCCTTGCAGTTGTTGGCTTTATTTGGCCAGTTGCAACTTCTTGGGACATTCATCAAAAATATGACGAGCACGTCCCTGCGTGCTGGGACAAAGATTATTTCTGCATAGGGGGACTGTGAGTATGTAATGCCCACACGAGATCTGGCCTTCCAAAATAGCATCCTTTGGGCTTTGCTCTTTTATGTTGGCATTCATAGCCCTGTGTGAACTTCCGTTTGATTTCAAGTCACCCCTGGATTATTGCCATGTTCCTCCACCTCTTTCTAAGCAGCTGCAAATAGAATCAATTATACTCTGCTGTAGAGAGGTGGCATTTGTGTCTCAGGACCCTTTGAAAGTTGAGGGAGGAAATGGGGATTATTTCTTTATCACGATGTTGCTGAATATATCGAGGCTAGAATGTTCCTGACTTATCATGACGTTTTGTTGTAGCACTAAAGAAGGACATAGTTTTCTGGCCTCCCTGTTAGGATCACAGGGTTCATTTGTCTTGAAAAGATATTTTAACATGAAAAATACCTAATCCCCTGAGAGAAAAATGCCTGACATGGTCTTCTAATTCCTCCTAGTTATAATGCTTCTTTACATTGTTTGAAAGCTTTGTGTTTCTTTGCTAAATATACATACTTTTTTTTTTTTTCTGAGACCAGGTTATCAAATATTTGAGTCTCCTTCCTCTAAATTCAGGATGTTTTCTTTCTGAAGATGAATATGCCAAGAAGTACTCTGGCAAGGATTGCCCTTTAAAGAAATGCTTAATGGCTGGAGGATTTCTGGTTCCTGTGAGTGGAATTTATTTCACCTAAGTGTGCAACCTAAGTGCTCCCTTTACAGTTAATGGAGAGAAATAGGCATTTTTATGAGATCTGACCTAATGTAAATGCTGATTTCAGCTGGAGACACATTTACCTGCCTACATTGTCTATACAGAGGCCTCAGATGACAAGTCCCAATGCAGATTGTCTACATTTAGTTCAAAAAATTCCACCCCATATGACAACATGAATCAGCAGGCTTGGAGAAGGGGAGCCCTGGCTCAGGGATGGGTCTGTTTCCTGCTGTCCTGTCAGGATTTCTCCATGAGATTGCTCCTGCTGGGCACAAACTTGCCAGCAGTTTTATAGCAGAACTGGGAAAGGTGTGATGTGTTGTGAGTACTGTGACATCCTTTCCCTTTCATTAATTTGTCCCACACAACAATCACTGTTCCAATCTCAAACAGCTGTGGACTTCTCCAAACTCCCAGGACTCCATTTCCTGATTTCGAAGAGAGGAATCCATCACTCTCGAATAATAAAGGCAGTGTTATGTCAATAAAATGCTAAATCTGAAGGGGAAAAACCCCAGCAAGTCAGCAAGGAGGATACAGGCAGTTACACAGCCTGGAGTCACTCAGTGTACAGTACAAACACATTATTTTTGATATTTATGTTTATAAGGACAACATAATCCTACAACTTGAAAATAAATGTCAGTGTGTACACATCAAGAAACAATTAATGAACTGCACTTTGCTCAAATCAACTGAATAATACCAAGGCTTGCTCCTTAGTGAGTACCTTCACATCAGCTACTTAAATTGTCACACCTTTCTTGGGCGGGTGTTAGCAGGAAAAGAAATGTTAATCTGTGACAGAGAGCAGATGCCCTCCTGTGAACTCAACATTCAGGTCTGCCAAGTCAGCAGATGCCATTCCCAGAGCTGCTTTCAGTGGGAAATCACACACATATTTTCTCCTAAAATGAGACAGTAACCTTATAGATGCTTTTGTGATTGTTTTTTTTTTTCCAAAAGCCTTATACAATTCCATCTTAAGTTATAACGCTTTTCTAAGCTTTCCAATTATTTTTATAATGACAAAATCCTCTCTGTTCTTTACTAAGACTGTAATACTTATTACACACTATTGCTTTCCTACCCCTTGACAAACATGTATATTTACAAGCCATAAACCCCACACAAACCAGTGGCATGCACTACGGAGCTGGTGCAATGAATTTCATGCAGTATCAGGTAGGAAAGTTTGTTTGTGTTACCTCTTTTTGCCCTACTGGAGGTGGTGGCTCAGCCTTCAACTGCTTATCCACGTGCAACTCACTTAACTCTTCATAAATCTCAGAGTTCTGACTCCGGGCGCCTGGGCTTTGGCATCGTTGCCCCCTCAGCTGCAGCTGCTTTTCCTGCTGGAAATAATCCTAGATGGGTTTATTTTCTTTTGCTTTGGTAGCATGCTTATTTCTTAAGGAGAACTCTCCAGCTAGAAGAGAAAACAGCCTGGACTATTCTTGTCAGGGGATGACGTCTTAAGGAAAATGGCAAGAAATGAGATAACACAAGTTTATGTTGCAAATGTTGAGCTTTAGCAACTTTGATATGCTAAGATATCTGGCTGTGGAAAATGGACATACAAATAGACCAACTTTTTTTCTGAGCTGTTGTTGCTGAGGTGGGAGGAAATTCCCTTGCCATCTCCCTTTTGAGCCTGGTTTTGAGACACAAACTTCCTCCAGTGACCTGAGGTGCAGAGAGAGATGTCTGCCAAATAACCAAGGAGTGTACTCTGAAAATTCACAATCAGGTGGTGACACTCAATGTAAAAGCTGGAGAAAGGCATGAGAGCAAAACCCAATGTTGTCCTACGAGTCTGCTTGAAACAGCGTGAAGAATCCCCACACCCAGAGAAGAAAAGACACACATTGAAAGGGAAGAAAATGCAAAGTTCACTGGAAAAGATAAAAGATATCTGAAAATAGATATGGAAAAGCTGCAGGTAAACACGCAAATGTGAGGCCTCTGTTCAGCAAAACACTTAAGGCTACTTTGCACCCACTGAAGCACACGGGGCTCAACCGCAGGCTGAAAGGAGAGCACACTCTGAAGCACTTTCCTGAAAGGGGATGGACTCTGGAAGCACAGCAATAATTTTTTTCTCTCAGTAAACACATTTGCCTAGACCTTGTGCTTGCTAGTATGCGTGGTGCCATTAAATCCAGCCCCTTCTTCCTGGCGTGGTGGTTATTGCTGCTGAGCTCTCAAGAAGTTCTCCCAGGACTAATGGCTGAGGAAAGGATGTTTGCAGGGTTGGTCCCTCCCTCTGGAGGCCAGGTTCTCTGTTTGTGTGGCTTTATTGATCCACCTAAGGCAGGGATTTCGCTGAAAACTCCACAGCTCATCACAGCACTACCACTGTTCGTGCCATTACCAACGAAGCTACTAAAATATTAATAAAACTCCAGCTGGATTCAAAGGGCTGTGCTGAATTGCTTACACAGGGACTTCCATGCTGAGAAAAAAATTACAAGCATAACCGGATTTCAATAGTAATTATTTAAACCTATTTATCTTTCACTTGTCCAGCTTTTTTTTTTTTTTTTNCAGTGTTATTCAGGTATTAAGCAAATTTCCCTTCCCCAGGGGGCCCCAGACTACCTGCCTCAGTTATAAAGCCACATCACTGCAGGAAATCCCTCAAGAGGTACACAGAGCAGAAAAACCACTTTATTCCAAATGTAACTATCTGAAAGACCAAATGACCCAAAGGAAGCAGTTGGTTAAGCAAATTTCTCTCTGCATAAATATTTTTGGACTGTCAGGTTTGTACCAGTCTTTTCAAATGTTGTTGTGTGTTTCTGGGAAATTAATTTAAAATCAAATTATTTGTTTCCTGCTTCAGAGGGCATGTGGTCTAAAATATATTCTAATTTTAATAAATCAAATTATGCATGTCCAAATATATACCCTTTGCATAGGAAGGTACTACATACAATTTCTAGTCACACATTAGCACTGATCTTCATAGGCCAATAACCACTGAGTTACAGGTATGTCTCTGACAAAAAGTAACACTTTTTAAGGCTTTTCAGCAGTCTTTATCTTTGGAAATAGTATAATATTCAGGAGAGAAGCCAGTGTGGAGGCACACCACACACAACTAAGGCACTCAGCCATAAAATGTCCCTTTTTTTCAATGCAATGTGCATACAACTTAGTACCAAGTAATCTTAATGGCATGATATTGGCTATAGCACTGGAACAACAGAAACAATTGTTTCATGTTGAAAGTGCAACACAATCTGAGGTGACATCTCAAGTTCATTTATGCAGAAAGGCTGTGCACTCAGATTCATTAGAAACTGTGCACTCTAAGAGGACAGACCCTGTAACTCAGCTGATCTGACGAATATCCTAATTGTTAAGCAAATTATTGTGTTAAGCTAGAGTCAAATGCCAAACTTACACCAATTCTCTATTTACTAATCCCTCTGTGTGGTACCAGGACTTAGCAATGCTTTCCTAGAGACTAAACTCCAGGAAAAGTAGACCTGGCTTCTTCCCAGAAATCACACTTGTACCAAATATCCAATGAGTTAACGTTAATTAAAACTGATGAATATGTCCTGGCAAAATATTCAATGGGGCATCATGTACATGTGCTCAGACAATGATTTGGTTCATCAACATGTGTTTTCAGACCTGTCCTCTAAATTTATAAGCTGGAAGAAAATGAGTAAGAGAAATAGACTGTTCCAAAGAATCTGGTTGTGTAGAATGATCCCAAAAGGAGTGTTAGGGAATCAACTGAGTTTTTGCAAGCAACCGATGACAGAACCATTCTCTTGAGACGCAACAGTCTCACTTCCAGCACACAGCACCTGAAAATCAGCAGAGACCTGTCTGGGGAAAGGTGCCTTTGGTTTATGTTGTTTAACTTCAGGCCATTTGCTTTTGTCCTTATTCCAGATGATTTGTTCTTCTGGCAGCAATGGCGGCAGGTCTATCTCCTGCAAAGCTTCCCACTGTGGGTGGTTTACATAATTTATTTTTAATTTTTGTATCAAGTGCCACGTTGCCAAGGCAATACACATTATGTTAATATTTATCAATTCAGTTGCTTTCTTCATTTGTAAAGTAAAAAACATTGAATGGTACTAAAACTTTGTGCATGCAAAGAAGGGGTAGGAGCCCAGGACTGACCTCAGCATAAACCAAAAGTTTGCTCACTTCTGCTCTGACAGGGGCCTTAAAAAGAGGTGATCTGCCAACACCACACCAGTGATTAGCACATGGAGGGGGCTGGACACTGTTGTCCCCTCTCATGCTGCAGGCTAGTTGCAGCACCAGGAAAACAGCTACCAGATTGGAAACAGAGCATAATCTGGGTGACATCTCAAGAGTGCTGGTGCACGGACCCACATAGCTGTTTGCTGACACAAATAAATGCAAAGGCTCCACACTGCGTTGTGTCTCTGAAAAGCACAGATCAGCTAATTGTCCCAGGCTCAAACGGGGATTAGTGCAAATGCCACTCCTCTGGAAAGAGGACTTGCTGCTGGCAAAACAAGGCAAATACCTGTCATCAGCATGGATTCACTTTATTCCTTCCCCATGGAAATATCATTTTTTCCATTCTCTGCAAACAAATTTAGAAAGAAGATCCCAGGACTTGCCTTTCGGATGGTGATCAGTTCAAATGGGTTCTCCTGATGCTTCCCTCACTCCCTAGACCATGACCCTATCTTGTGACATTTGTTCCCTGATTCCCTGGCCGTGGCTGTTGTAAGAAAGAAGATGTGCAAATCCTTTGATAGCAGGAAGCTTCCTGTCCCAAGCAGGTGGGGAGCAAAAGAAATGGGAATTGGCTCTGGGGCCCTCCTCTCTTGCCATTGTTACTGCAGAGCCAGTGTGCAAAAATGATGTGGATGGAGGAAGTTAATTATTTTACTCTTCTATTAGAAGGATAAGGGTTTTCCCTTTCTCTGGTGAGACAGTGCAAATGCAAACTGCCTTTTACTCAGCCACAATGCAACAGGAAGCTTTGATGCCATGTATGTTGTCCACTCCCCACCACACTCATGCATCCAGCTGCCTCTTTGAAGACCACTTTTGAGACACTAATAGGAATTCAGGGGTGTCTGAGTTCTGCAGTCACATTCCAGGAATGAGCTCGTGAGGACATTTCTATGCACAGACTCAGGAGTGGAGGCTTGTCCTTGTCCCCACATACGTGCCTGCACACACTGGGCCATGCCAGTGGGATCCTCCTTTACCATGGGATGTTGCCCATCAGAGGAGCAGCAGGATTCTGACAACAGAAGAATCTCTGCTTTAGCCATTCACTAATGAGTGACACTATGACATTGAGTCCCCTCAAGAAATCCAGCTCCTTTAACAGATGACAACACATTTTAACCTGCAAAGTTTCCTATACCCAAATTTTGGATATCATAAAGGGACTCTGCTGAGATTTTCATGTATAGTAAACCCAGTTCAGCAGTGTGACAGGGATTCTTACAAGAGGGCTGTTTACTCTATAAAGTGGTTGTTGATGTTTGTGTTCCTCCTTGCAGACAACTATGGATTTCACAAAAATTGCCGTGCCTGGTAGCAATTGGCACCCTTTCTCAGCAACAGTTTGCATCTAGTAACTGGCACCCTTCCTCTGCAAAGAAGCCAACAAGTAAATGATGGTGAAAACTGAACTGTTTTTATACTACCTCTACATAAGTGGGGAAGCAAGCAGATTGCAGAGCTGCTGAAACACGGTGAGCTTGCATTACTGCCTTGGTGGCACTTGTTTCGTGTGTAAAGTAAACAGGAGTCTGCAATCTGCAGAGCTGTCGGGCTGACAACTCTCAGATATGCTGAATTTGGTCTTTCTGAAAAGCCTTGAGAAATCTGAGCTGAAATGGGAGAGAAATAAATAACCACAAACCGGAGATACGGCTCGTTGGTTCTTATTACCAGAACAGATCATTTATGATCCTGGTTCTTCTCTTTCACAAATAAATGCAAATCCTTGCAGCACCAACAAAATCAGTGGATGTATCTTTCTACATGAAGAAAGATCACGAAATATATCAGGAAAATTCCCTTACTTCCTTAATATGAGAAGGGGAATATTAGTATCACTTATTCTGCTAGGAATAAGAGGGCTGGAGCGCAGCTGTCAATTTTAAATGTGTACATTTAAGAATCTCTCTAACCTGCTTTGAAGAATTGCTTCCGTAATGTAGAGTTGCCACTACCCAGTTTAATGGGAAATCACAGGAAAACCTGGAGCAATACCACACCACAGCACTAGGATTATAGCTGAGACACAAAAAAGACTTGTGCTACACTGTGCTCATTCACAAGATCATTTCATTGGCAGACTACAACATTTGCAATACCAACGTAAAGCGTGTCAAGTCCTACCTTAAGGCTGACACACACATGTATCATTTAAGACCTGCAAATTCCTCATAGAGGGAACAAAGCCAGGAAAATCTAAACCTGATTATTTGAGGCTGGTGATGCCCCCTCTCCATCCTATGCCACTTGGTCTATCATTCCACTTCAGCAGGAACAGCCAGACATCACAGCTTAGTACACTGGGTTTTGTTCTGTTTTGCAGCATTTATCCACCCCTCCGTGTCATTTCTCTTGTCATTCATCTATGCAAAAGCCAGAAACAAAATGATGCAAAGGGAGTAGTAAAACACCAGAATTAGAAGGTGCTGCTCACATTTGCTCTGTGAATCCATATGTTTTTTTTTTTCCACTTTCTTGATGACTCAGCCTTTATAGGAACCATGCTTATAAAAATCCAAATCACTAAGACATGCATAAGAGCCACGTGGGCAAAACAGATTAAACACAATAGTCTCTGAGTTCAGAAAGAGCAGAGTTTTTTGCCCAGCCCCTGGGTTGGTTGGGGGCATCACCTACCCTGGGTAGGTGATGCCCCCAACCTGGATGTCTGTAGGTCCCAGGTGAATTTTGTGTGTACTGTCACCTGTTAGAGTTAAGGGCATGGAAGTCTGAAGTTACACCTATGTAAGTTAAACACAGATTTTATCCTCCTGTTTGACCTCAGAAACACATTTTCCCCCCAAAAGTCACAGGATATTTGTAAGAAAACTCCAGTACCTGCTCTAGAAAAATAATGCACCTGTGAGGACTTAGCTGGATAAAATTAACAGAATCTGGCCATTACAATTCTGGATGTCCAAGGCTAGGGCTGGCCAGAAACCACAGCTGCTCACTAGAGCATGTTAACAGCCAAAACTCCCCTGCAACCAGCCTGACCTGGTATTTTATTCCATTTTGAATAAAGGCGAACTAAAACTTTGCCAGACAAACCTCATCACAGCCACTAACTGCTGGTCTCTGCATAAGTGTTGGATGCTTTGCAAAATATTATCCCTCAGAAGCAGCAGTTCAGCAGTGTTTCTTCTTGGATTAATCCAGAATATTTTGAGCCTTTGACCTCTGGCTGCAGAGGAGCAAGGCATGTTTTTTCTAATGGCTTCTGCCTTCCTGGCCCTAGATCTTTTACCACACTGAGTAACACACTGCCCATAATAAAACAGAAATTCATTATTCCAGGGGTTGACTCTTAAAACTTGTCTGAGAGGAAGAACTTGGCAAAAAGATGGACTGCCAAAGTTAATTTATACTGTTATCAATTCAATAGGCTTAAATAGGCAGTGGAAGCGTTTCATAAGTGTTCATTGTTCAAAGTTCAAGCTAATACCTTCTGCTAAATTGCATTTTGAAGTTTAATCACAATCTACTTTATGTTTCTTTTGGTAATTGGGATTTCTCCACAGTATAATATGAAAAACTCAAACTAATGGGCTTCTCTGATGGAAGTTTAAATTTTGGAAATTTGCCTTGGAGTGCAGTCAGCGTGAGTGCCTGAAATAACCCAGAACCTTTCACCCAATTAAGATGTTAATATTTTGATCATTAAGAAAATTTCATATTATTACAGGCAACAGCAACAAAATAATGATTATTTGAAGTGTTATAATTAATGGGAGCAGTTTTATCCCTCCAACACAGGCACGCACCACCTCACGTGGCACAGGAGCTGCTGGGGAACTGGCTGCTGCTCTTTTTGTCCAAAACGCTAAATGTCGGCATTTTCTTCAGCAAAGGCAGAAACAGCGAGAAATGCTCATTTCTGGTCTGAGCCTTTTGCTCCGGGGAGGGATATGGATACTGGGAAATGGCATCCAGCAAGCTGTGACTGACACGCAGTCCCGGGTCCGGGCACTTGTCCAAACGCATGTTGTCAACTCTGCTACGCCTGATATCAGCCCTTTCAATGCCAGCCTGGCTTTTTTCCCCCCTCCTTTCTTTCTCTCCTCCATCAGCTCCCTGTGTTTCCTGCACCTTAGGCGTTATGCTGTGGACAAACATGTTTCCCTGCCACCGAGAATGGAATAAGCACCCTAAAACCTCTGTTTGTGGTGTGGCTGCTCCAACCACGTCAGCAGAGATCTGGCACAGGAGTTTCTGCCCCACTCTCCTCCCACGAAATGAACACAAGACTCTTTCTACATGTAGAAGCCAAGATGAGGACATAGGTGCTTTAAATCTGCTGCTGGGATTTAGAGTCCTGTTTCTTTTTTTCTAATGCCCTTGCCGCTATTCTTCTGAAGACAATAAATCCAGAAATGTTCTCTTTTATTCCCAAAAATAATTAGCTAATAATTGAGTTCTATGCAGCTTTCAAGAAACACAAAGCAAAACATATGGCTTAAATAGTGATAAATCCAGGCAAACTATGTACAGAATAATAATGAAACACAGCTGTTATCTTACTTAATGATCAGAAAAATATTGGCTCAAATAAAGGTGACAAGAAGGATGCTGTAAGATTTATTGTGTGCAGCATGCATGTACACATGTGGGCTCGCTCTCCTCCCAGTGAGAACTGGGGAGTCACCAACAGGATTCCATGGTATTTTATCCAGTTGCACTCAGAGAGAACATGTCCCACAGACTGGAACTGCAAACAGACAGAATATAAATACTATTTGAAAAGGGCATTAGAGTTCCTGACAGCAAAGTATATTTCCTGCAGTAAAAGGCTGAAATTAATGTACCCTGTCAAATAAACACATGGCTTCATGGTACCTCTGATTTATAGGTGTTAGATTTATTAGGAGCATAAGATATTGTCACAAACAATTTTATAACAAAATCTTTGTGCACTGGCATTTTTATAGCAATTTTCAATAATTTCAGCTACACTTACTTCAGCCTGGAATAATTCCATTGACTTTTACAGAATCCCTTCAGGTTTAGAAGCAGGTTTGTTATGAACAGGAATTGTACAATATAATTTCCACTGTATACAAAGGAAACAGATGTGTGTCTGCATGCAGATGGTGAACTTTCTGTTACCTGAGAAATTTCATTCTTTTTCTTTTTTTTTTTCCCATCTTACAAATGATGTATCATAGCTAAAATTAACTTACAGGCTCTCTGCAGAATTTAGCTGTAGTCCTTGTCTCAGTGCTATGAGAAAGCAAAACCACCATACTTTAATGGCCCCCTCTGACCTCAAAATTATGAATCTCTTACTGGTAGAGACTTGGAGGAAAAGCCATCGGAAACAGCTTCACCTTGTCAAATGAAATGAGCTAGTAATTCTGAAATATATAAGGGGAAGAAGAGAATAAGAGCTCAGGGTTTTGATCCAGTTCAGGGCAATATAGAGACTGCACCAATGGAATAGAGACTGAGGGGCAGCCAGCTCTATCTTTGTGTACAGAGGCAGTTACTCGTCCACAGCTGAAAACCTGTTTTCCCTGGGAAATGTGTTTGCTGAAGTCCAGACAAGGGTATACAAGGGGGGAGAACTGTCACTTGAGAAAAAAACCAGTATGATTGAGAGAGCAAAGTGTGCTCTGGAGCAAAAAATACCCATCCAGTGTGCAAAATCCAGGTAATGACCAGCCCCTGAGTCCTCTGTGCAGACCCAGATCCAAACATCCTGAAAATGGCTGTAGAGCTGCTGCTGTGCCCAGAGTGGTCTAGGAAAATCCCACTGAGAGTGGAGCTGTGCAGGTGAGAAACTGGCAGGCAGTGAAAAACACAGTCCTCCAGGCAATATTCCCTGCCAGGTCAGGGAAAGGTGAGTCCCAGGAGACACAGCAGCAACTCTCTGCAGTTTAAGGATTCCTGGAGCTGAGCCTGAGGCAAGAGAATGGGCCAGCCCTCCTGGGGATGGCACAGACTGGGAGCTGGGCAGGGAGCACAGAAAGACCACTCTGCTGGAGCCGAGGCTGGGTGGGAAGTGCTGGGTCCTGGCAGCAGCAGGCAGCACTTTCTGTGTGACCCAATTAGCCACTGCATTGGAACAAATCAATAATGGCATTTTCTGGAGACAAGCAGGCAAGTGCTGCTGGCTCGGCACGGCGCCGCAAGTGAAGGCACAAAGGTGTGATCTCTGTGGAAAATTTGGGTTCTGGCCAGGTTCTGTCACTGCAGAGGGGCTGGGGGTGAGGTGTGGCCACCAGCCACTGAGCCACTAGCCATTGCAGCATGGGTTTTCTCCTCAGTGGTGTGCTAGGTGGCTGCAAACAAGAGGTTTGAGTAAGGCAACACGTGTAGTAACTCAATTTAAGGAAAGGCAGGAAGATGTAACAACCCTGCTGGACTGACTCAAATGAGAAGGAAAGGGGAGAGCCATTTCTTTAGGTGGTACTAAAATTCTTTAGGTGGTACTACTAAAATTTCCTGCCTCTAGGAACTCACGGATGAACAAAAGGACCCAGACAGTGAGCCCAAAAACCTGAACCTCACTGAGACTGTGGTAATAGGTACAAGATAGAGTTAACTGTAAGTGCAGGATGTTGTATTTTGGGGGCTGATTTAGGATACCCAGCATTACTCATCTGGAACCTCCTTTTGGTCCATTTATCACAGGATTCCTCTGAACCAGGATTCCTCTGAACAGTGTGTGAAAAAGGCACACACTGTTCTGGGCTACAGCTGTAGGCCACTTGAAAGGGAAACAAAGTTAAAGCAGAAATTTTTGAAGATAAAAGCTTTGCACTTAGATATCTAATGTAAATGGTACAAACCCCTCTGATGTCTGAAACCTTCAATGCAGCTAAATTGCAGGTAAGTTGTTGTAGAATCCATTGCATTTGTTGGACTGGACTCTATCCACTTAATTGTCCCATCGCCTTGCTGTCCCCATAATCTATTTCTTACTTCTTCAGGGGACTGAAAGGTGGTGTCACATATGAAAAGATGGTCACAAAGCAATTACAAAACACTCTGTGGAGGCTCAAGATGCTAACTTCCACATTTTAATTATCTAGGAAGCCAAAATGAGAACCCAAAAGAACCTCGAGAAGATGCAGCCAGTACATTACCGTGGTTGCTGCTGGGAGCTGTTTTCCTGCTGGGACAACCCATATTTTACATGCCAAAGACAGGGAAAAAATTGAAAGAGAGTAATTCTTTTTCTCATTATGAGGCTAAAATCATTAAATCCTTAAGAAATCTTGTGAGAGGGAGAGTCTTCCTCAGCTCTACGAACAAGTCAAGGAGAAGGAGTTAGGTAAAGCAACAAATTAAAATGCTGCAGTGACCAGCAGCAACACACATATCATACAGCAGTGACAAACTAATTTAGCTCAAGGCAGCTTTTTCTCAGCCTCACTCCTCATTTCTTGTGCCTCTGCTGACTTTCATTGCTCTGCTTTTCTTTTGGATCCTTTCACTGTGGGATGTGTGGGCTACAGGTACAGGTACGTGTCCCCTGGCTCTCCGAGCTGGCAGAGCATCTCACTTGCATGTCAGTAATCAAAGGAGATTTGGGAGCCATCAGGTAGGCTCACTCCTTCCAAACCCTCTCAATGACAGTGCCACAAATTGGTAGCTTTCAGGAGGACGGCTGCTGCCAGTGCAAGCTTTGATAATAGAAATGGCAGCTGAAATTTAAACTTAGACATTTCTATTACTCAGAGGAAAATGTGCAGTCACAGAAGGTTTTCTCATCATCTGAAATTTCAAGCTGCCGTGTGCAATGCTCTGGGGCCCATTTCTCATAGCCACAATGTCTTATTTTAGAGTAGTTTTGTGACTTTCTGGGAAGAGCCCGGCATTTGTACAGGAGCTGTAAGCTGAGATGCTCCTCACCCTAAAACACCCCACTGGGATCAATAACTTTGTGGTTCAGCATCCCTTCAGCCTCTCTCTTTTAGACTGGACAAGTCAGATGGATGGAAGCACAGGATATCTGCTATGGGGTCTTCAACTGACAGAGAATGTGTAAAGGGTGTGTAAGAATGATGTAGGTTTACTAGCTGTGCACTGCAAAGACATTCATCCACATTATTCCTTTTTATGCATCTCCTGTCACCTCCTCTTCCATGCTCTTGCACAAAAATCCACTTGCAGGAGGAGGAAGATTCATTCTGGCAATGCTGCCAAAGGGCTGCTCAATTCCAGGTCAGCCAACAACTTTAAAGGGAAGCAGGGCACATTGTCTTCTCCTCAGAAGTAAATGCACATACACATTCCCTCTGTGCATACTAAAATATTGAAATATGTAAAAATATGGATTGTAATTAGGGGAAAGTTGGAATAGATTTGAATGTTTAGCATACCCTTGGCATTTCTTGTTTGGTTTCTGTGTGATGCCCTCTGCACAAAATGATACTTCACCCTAATTGTGCTCTCTCAGTGCAATCATGTAAATTTTGCTCTTGTTCATGTTGTTCTTCCTTTGGGAGCTCTAATCTGGTTATCCTGGACATCCTGGAGGGGAGGAGGTAAGGACACCTGTGGAGTTGGGGCTTGCAGGATTAAAGCTTCTGGCAGTGATTGAGGAAGTTTATTCCCCACAGTCCCACAGAGATGTCCTTGGTAAAAGGGTCAGCTCATTGTAATGTCCCACAACTCAATATCCAGGGAATTGGGATTTCATATCAGCCTTCAGATACAACAATTTCTTCTGCAGTAACCCACATGTTGATCAAGAGAATTTTTCTCTGAGCCCAGAGATCATACATCTTTGGAATGGGCACCAGTAAAAATGACAGATCTTTGAATTTGTTGGCATCTGCTTTCTCATGGCTCTGCTCCTTTTGGAGATATTTACAGCTGTGCAAATTTATTAGGGTTTTGCAGAAAAGCAAATGCAAAGCTCATCACACAATTATCATTTCTGCTGTTAAGCTTCTTCCTATTTTTGTTTATTTATTATGCCAATGTATTTTGAGTTTTTGAGTTGGAACAGCCTTGTTCCAACACATTTTCCCCTCTAGGAATTTGCTAAAATTGCTTTCTGGATATATGAACTTGCTGCTTGTTTGGACCTTTTCAGCAGTAGACCCCTCAGACCTGCAGATAAAAACTGCAAACCATTGATCAGGGCCCTGCACAGGGGAACAGCAGTGACCTGCAGCAGCTGTTTGTCCAAGCCTGGAAAGCACTAAGTGACAAAGCTAATTAAGTCATTTCTCAACTCCATGCCTTCTGTTTAATGCACATGCCAGCAGTGAACCACATTATTTCACTGCAATTCAAATATCTTGCCATAATGCAACAATGTTCCTCTAATGTTTGTTGAGAATCTCATTAAAAGATACAGTGGGAAAGCAGCATCTTGATTTGCTTCTCCTACTGGGTTTTGTTTCCCCTTATTTTGTTTCACTCAGAATCCCCAATGTTTCTATTACATGTGATGATGTTTCAATATTATTGAAACTATTAGGAGTTTTCTTAATAATTCCAAATATTTCCAAATATTCAACTTTTATTCATAATATTGTTTCAGTGAAATGCCTCTTTTTCTACATCAGGTCTCTCTCATGACTCTAATAGATCTTACTAAAGCTCTAATTCCACATTTACAGAATAAAATGATGGTAACATGTTTCTTCCTCCAATTTACACACCAACACATAGTGCAGCTAAACAGAAATCTGTATTTCTATACTTTTAAAGCACATTAAGACATAAAAATCCAAAGCCCTCCATGCCCTATGCTGGGATTTATCTTGTAATTGTGAATGTTACTTTTTATCTTGAGAGAGGAATGATACACTCCGGAGCATTCACATGCACAGACTTCCAGACCTCATGGACACTCGAGTGCAAAGTTTCAACAAGCTTTTGCTTTCAGTGTGAAGGAAAAAAATATGAGAGTGTTTGAGATTGTTACCATCTGTCAGACATAGCAGAAAGGTGTGGGCATCTTTAAAGACCAAAAGGAAAAAAAAACCACCAACCCTAGAATTCCATAATTAAACATATTTATACACTATTATCCATATATACACTAGGCAAGATTTATGAATCACCTGATACCAAGGAAGAGTCCTGGTTTAAGCTGGGATAAAGTTACTTTTCTTCCCAGTAGCTGGTACAGGGCTGTGTTTTCAGTTGAGAATGAGAATAAATGCTCAGTATATAAACTGGGGCGAAAGCTGGCCAGGGGCCACTTCTTGGGACCTGCCTGGGCATCAATCAACAAGGGGTGAGCAAATGCCTTGAGCATCACTTGTTTTGCATACTCTAGTTCCACTGTTATTATTATTGTATCTTTATTTTCTTTCCTATTAAACTTTCTTTATCTCAATTAGTGAAGTTTACTTCTTTATTTCCAATTCTCTTCTTCATCTACTGCAGTTCTATTTCATTTTTCGAATGTTCTCTGCTTGTTGATCAAATACAGCTGGGGTTTAGAGAAGGACTTCAAACAGAAAAACTAGATATTATTCATATTACCACAGTGATCCACAGATCATTTCAATAAAATAGTCCCTAAACAGACACAAAAAAACCCCACCCTAAAAGCATTTACCAAAATTACAGACTTGTCTTTTTTGTTACCTAGGTTTCTATTTGGACAGTGGAGCTTGGTGATTAAGTTTTCTGACCTCTGGCTGTTCCACTCCCCAGTGCGATGATCATAGTGAAAGACTTTTTGGTGATGCACTGACACTGAAGAGATTCTCACAAACACAGCAGCAGAAATTAACTTTAAGCAGCTGATTTGTGCCCAGCTCCTGACACAGAGTCCTTCTTTGGAGCTTTTTTTACAACTGTCCTTCCTTCTCTAACAGCTATTTTACTTTCAAACTTTTTTCCCCTCAACCATGAGATCGAGGATCCCCCTGACAGCTGGATCTGAAGGAGGAGCTTTGATCCAGTGCCTGCTGAACTCTGTTGGTTTCAGCCAGAATCAAAAGGTGCTGGATCAAAGCTGGAGGGTCTGGAGAACATTAACTAGGTATGGTGTGTGGAGCCAAGAGATAAAACTGGTAGAAAAGGGAGAGGGGGAGAAGGAGTGAAAGCAAATCATTCCCCTGAAGATGTTTCTTCTTCATTTCACACAACTCTTCAAACTGCGTGGGATTTTTCAGCCTTTACTACTGAGTGCTCTGGAAAAAAATTGAAAATCTGCCGTGTCACACCAAAGAGCAGGCGAGTAACTTTCTCTTGTCAGAATACAAATGATAACACATCTTCTCTCTTTCTCTGGTGCCTTGTCATATCATCCTCTGTCGTATTGTAAAGAGAACTACCTGGCCCTCAATTCTTGTTGCACGAATCAAACCAAGACGGTGCCCATTTTGAGAAAAAATCCTCCACTAATCTAGATTTGTTCTTAGATTTGTTCTTAGATTTGTTCTGTAGCATTCCCATGATTCTGAAAGGGAAAAGAACCAGTCTGCTGTGTGAGAAAGGATTTAATTGCACTGGTTAGAAGAATTAATCTAGACAAGTGCAAAGAATACAAAGAAAGGAAATTTCTCTTGTTGGAAACTGAATTTTGCTCTTGGATATGCATCTGTAACTTCTTCTGAAGTTAGCAGCATATCAAAGGCAGGATTAGGCCATGGGACATTTGCATCAGTAGCCACGGATCCAGACCAAGGGTGGGAACAAAGGGCATTTTAATAAGCTTAAATTAACAAATATTTTAGTTGCCTACCTGCTCCATTTCTGTAAAGGTGCTCTGCTCCTCATCCTCCTCCTCGATATCCGACTCACCCACAGCAATAGGAACACAGATGGACAGGTCAGGATTGGTCATAAAATCATCATCCGTGATGGCTGGGTGCTTCTCTCCGTTTTTATTCACGCCATCCTCGGCGTGATTCTCCTTGTGGTTCTCCATGTCCTTGCCGAGCTCGGCGGTGGCGTGGCTGTTCACACAGTTGTTGAGGGCTCCTGGGTTCTGGGCAGCGAGTTTCATCATGGCCTTCTTCTCAGCCGTGGTCTTGGGGTGCCGGAGGACGTGGCAGCAGAAGTTCCAGGCGGCTTTTTTGGCGTACTGAAGGCCCCTGTTGATGCGGGCGAAAGCCAGCTGCAGGTTGTTCATCTCCCCATCCTCGTCGGGGGCTGAGAGGTTGTCAGCGCTGAAGGAGCTCAGCAGCAAGGCAAGGAACAGGTTGAGCACCTGGAACGGGTAAAGTTGAGAGGAAATCAGTGAATTTTAAACATGGAGGGTCCTGGAAACAGCAGGGTCTGAGTTTCATCTCATCAGTGGTGCCGTAACCCCATCATGGAAACCCCTCGAATTACAGGTGGTCTCAGCAGGAAAAGGAGTCTCAAGACATTTTCAAACACATTGACCTCAGGTGCAAAAGTTTAGCACGGACAATAACACACACTGACATTCCCTTCCCCTCTCCCCACCCCCAACACGCCACAGAATACAAAAAAAAACCCTCAAAAAGCTCTGGGAAGACCTCACTGTGGCCTTTCAGTACTTAGAGCAGGGTCTATAGGAAAGATGGGGACAAACTTTTTAGTAGGATTGTTGTAATAGGACAAGGAGAAATGGCTTTAAACTAAAAGAGAGGAGTCTCAGACTAGATCTAGGGAAGAAATTTTTGAAGATGAGGATGGTGAGGTACAGGTTCCCATCACTGGAAACATTCAAAGCCAGGTTGGATGGGCCTCTGAACAAGCTGATCTAGTTAAAAATGTCCCTGCTCTACTGCAGGGGTTTGGACTAGGTGCCCTTTAAAGGTCCCTTCCAACCCAAATTCTTCTATGATTCTATGACAATGATGTACATAGGCAAGGCACTTCAACCAAACTGTACATTTGGAAACATTTCTAAACATTTGTATGCATTTTCACAGACAGTCTTGTTTTAAATATCCTCTGGGCCATGAAGAAAATCTATTGTGACTGTGAATAAACACCTCTGAGGTCATATAGCTTCAAAAACTTCTCCCTCCAGGCTAAAACAAGCATCACAACCAGGTTACTGTGGCCAAATCTGAGCAAGACTCACTCCCAAAGCAGGCTTGGTCCTGAAAATGCTGTTACTAGTCAGGAAGAAAACTATTTGAAAATTTTCACAGGCCTATGGGAAGATCCAAACTGAACTTGAGATTGTAAGTTACTTTCCTCTTGTTCTTGCCACTTCAGAACTCGCTACTTTTGCTGGCAGTGCGTGGCAAGATTAGACACAACCAGGCATTTAAGTGACATATTTGATGGTTTAAACCTCTTTTTACACCCCTGCCCCAAATAAATTTATATCCAATAAATAAAACCAGCTTCTTCTCAAAGGCCAACCCCAGTAATATAACTCACAGGCTGGTCACCAGTTGCTGTGTATTGAACATTACATCTGCTCATGGTCTGAGAAGAAATAAATTACAGCTTTTGTGCTGGATTTATCAGTGCAAAAAATTCACACTGGAGGTGAATGCTTGGGATGACAGGAACAGGGCAAAGGTGACTCAAACCAATATCAGCTAAAATATATTTACCCCAAAACAAACCAATCCCAAATTGCCTGGTATCAACTCAACTTCTGCCTGTACCAAGTGGGTGGGTGACAGCTCTGGATACTGCCAAGGAGAGGTCAGTGCTGCAGCACTCCTGCCATTTACAGCAATAAAATGGACTTTGTGCAGATATTTTCTCTGTGATCGCTTAATGCTACCAGAAATACCTGTAAGCCTCATGATTTCTCTCTCTGATAGTACTTTAAGTTGATAACACCTACTAGAGCAACATAAACAGCACAAAAAGTACCTCTATTTAACTGGGCCTTACCAAAGAGCCACGATCTTTTGCTATCATCCCCTTACCCTGTTCTCTCTTATTTCAAATATTCAGAATATATGGGACAGAATTCTGAAAACCTGGTCCTAATCACTCTGATGGCACTGCGTTTGAAGTGCCCTGTCAGTGCTGTTTTGTAAAGTACCCTTTGCAATCACTGTGATTGAAAACAAAAGCAGTTGGTAGCACAGCAGATGCCCCTGTCCATTATGAAACCATCACTGCCCTGAGCACTGCCCTGCTCTATAGTAAAGTGAGATTAAAGCTAATTGTTTCTTAGCTGCTCCACCACACTGACAGCTTGTGTGGGTCTCATCATCGCTGTGGTGGCCTGGTGGGAACCAATTTTTCCTTTCACACCCCACTCACAGGTGTTGCAAGTGATGCTGTCTGAAACCAGAGCAGGGGATATGCAGCCAAGCAGGTGTGAGCCCATCAGGGAAGGAGGCACTGATAGATCCCCTTTAGCCATTTTCAACCCAGTTTGACAGCAGGATGAGGTCTCAGAGATAACCACACTGCTACAAGTGTCCTGAAAATAAGCATGTGTGTGTGTAAGAGGAAGAAGCTGGAGGAAGGGAGGGGATAAAGGAATCCAGAATAAAAATCTTCTGTACTCAATAGGTACAATTCAATTACCTTAACAGAGGTGTCTGCTGATGTTGGAGGGTATCTGAGATACCTGCACCAGACCTACAGGAGGACTGTGTCCTCCCAAAGCTCCAGCTGCCATCCAACCAGGGCATCCCAGTATGTTGCAAAAGGAGACAGACTGGCCAAATTTAGGGGACTGAACTGCTCATCAAGGATGGCAGCTGCCTCCAGCCTCAGACACCAAACCCTGAGGGTCTAATGGTGCCTCTAAGCCTCATTTCAATCAGAAATTCATCTTGTGGACAACAGAGACTGACCAAGCACAGGTGACCACGCCAATATGTCTCGTGCCAGCTGACCCTTCCATGCCCAGGTCATCCTCAGGCAATTGCCCAGAAGGACACGCTGTTATGGCAGATCTGTGTCCAGCTGGAGGCCAGGAGGGATACCTTGCAGTACCCCCAGTGGTGCTCAGGCAAAACTGAGTCAAGCCCTAGACCTCTGCAGAGTAATGGTAGCTCAGACATCTCCATACATGAATATCTCCGTGTATGCACAGGAATTTCGTTATCTGAAACTGAATTTCATCCTGTACTTCATTAACTCTGCTGTTCACAAAAGGTGAAATGCCTTGATTCACTTTTCTGTATTCATTTCAGACATCAAGCTACATATATACATTAGATATGTTTGTCTAGATACACCTGCAGGTACATGTAATAGGTGGTAGCATCCTCAGTGTTGTTATTTACCATGGATTATTAACATGGATTATTAAAGCAATCTTATTTGCTTTCCAGAAATGCAGCTGACATTTCGCACAAAGAATTATTTTCACTTCATGCTTTTAGCGAAAAATAAATCTCAAATACCATTCCCTGTTTCCTTTATGAGCAGGTAACCTCAGAGTTGCGTTGCTTTGCTGGGCATTCAAACAGAATGAACTGCTGAATAAGCACTTTATGTTTACTTATTCCCACATTTCACTGTACACTGCATTTTCCAGAAAAAATATATGCCTAACCCATGACACACCACATTTCCTGTAAAAGGTTACTAATAATACCCAGTCCTCCTGGCTGCTAACACAGTGCTTTCAGTTTCAGTAAAAGCAAACTAAAGATTACCTCAGTTTTCAAAAGCAATGGCAGATTTGTATGTCCATATGGATCCCCTTAAAAAGAAATCTGCTTTCCAGTGACACTGAGCAGCCAGACTGCAAAAGCAGGTCGCTTTTTTGGTCTTTGAGGTTGGGAATCAAATGACAGATGCACTCAAAGAACCCCAGATTCTTTTAGTATAATTGTGTTAAGCTTTTAGCCTAATGACAATCCAGCATGCTTTCGTCGACCTTCTCACTTTTAATGCCTTTTCCAAAGCTCGTGACTCTGGTTGTGCCAGGATAAGGCACAAATGGTCAGATTAATCCAGCCTTATGTCAGGTGCCTCCCTGAGGTGCTCAAGCTGGAGTTTTCCCAGGATGTCTGTAGGCAATGGAGACAGTCTGGCATCCCAGGGGATGTTGAGGAGCTGAGCAGTGCCCAGCAAAACCAAGCAAGCTTGGATTTTGTATCTCAGAGCTGGATTAAAGGTAGATACAGGTCAAATAAGCCTCACAGAATCACAGAGTATCTCAAGCTGGAAGGACCCATAGAATGATCCAGTCCTGCTTGCTGCAGGACTATCTAAAACTAAACCACACGACTAACAACTTTGTCCCTTGTCACACCCAGCAGGTGCCCAGGCAGCCCATTTTGGTGACAAACACACTCCAGGACAGAGGTGACCAGCCTTTATGACCAGCCAGCCTTCCCCAGGGCAGGGGGGAGCTCAGGGTGCTGCAGCCCCACCCCGAGCAGCACACACAGGTGACAAGCCAGCACTGTGCCAAGTGCTGCACCAGTTCTGTGCTGGCAGCAAGGGAAAAGCACAGAGGGCTGGAGCTGTGAGGCTGATTCCAAGCTCCCCATCCATGGGAAGGAAACAGGCTGCTGGAAGCACCCATCCTCCCCAAAAGGCTCTAGGCAGGGACTGCTGGTGGAGGCTGGGAGACACATTTGCTGCTGTGGTAGGCTGCAGCCTGAGTATCTCGGCTCCATCATCTCCTTTTGTGTCAACACAGGGCAAAATCAGACAATTTCAATTCAGATTACACCTTCTCATCAAATCCTGTTTGATTATATATCTGCAATATATAAGATATGTCTGGAAGAGCTGCTGCTGAAGTTAGAATACTTTTGAAGTTGGAATACAAAAGCATGAGACTACTACTTCCTTTCCCTTCCACCTCTTGTTTACTTTGATTTGGCAAAAGTGGAGCAATATAAATCTTTATGTATTTAACCTTCCATCAGTCAGACAGTGTGCAGGCCTCCTGAGCTCCTGTGAATTGACTCAGCTCTGCATTCACTGCCCTGGACCCTCACTGGTGTCACCCAGAAGGAAGGGAAGGGATTTCACACCTTGCTTCCCCGGGAAAGAGAAATCTCCTAGGAGCCAGCCAAGCAGGTTTTGCTGTAACAACAGGGTCCAGAGTGGAAAATACCCACATCAACAAAATCTACCATGCAAAAAGCAAGCCATTAATCCAAACTGTAACCCTGTGGCAGCTCATTGTCACTTCTGTCACTCAGCTGCGTAGGAAAGGCCAGACAGTGTATGTGAAGTACCTGCCAGGATCCTCAGCTACTCACTTAATACTTTTTTTATTGTGGATTAAACAGGGCCCATACAATTGCAGTGCCTGGTAGATACAGACCAGCAAGAAGCTCTTCAAGCACTCTCTGACCACTGAAAATATCTGATTTTCTTCCTTCCTGTTCATGGATGGCAGTGGACATCTGCACTGTTCTTTGGCTAGCACAAATGAGTTTGTTCTTTGGAGACCTTCTAGCAAGCCTAACATAATAGGTACGAATTATTATATTTATATATAAAATCCACTAAGCTGCAAAGAAAAACTGCTCAGAAAGGTGCTTTCATTGCACTGAGTAAGTGTTAGATCTAGGTTTGAGATCTGCAGTAGTAGGTCAGTAATGTAGTTAGTCTCTCTGGAGGATTATTTCTTTCCTTGGAAGTGTATTTTCCAGTCCTTTGTATGTTTTCATCCCAGAGTAAAGTCTACTAAGAGAAAGAGTATTCCTGCAAAAAGCAATTTACATGAGCAGTTATTTTCTATATTCCCTTTCCTATTCTTTCAGCTATTTGTGCTTGGATAAGAAGCTTATATCCTCCCAGCCCAGTTTCTCTCTCTCCTGCAGTCAATCTCATAATCCCATTCTTCTGACATCTTAGTTTCTTGCTGTCAAAATGATCATGATACCACAAGATTGGCAAGAGGTCCCTGTGGCCTGGGGCAAGTGAGGGAGAGCACAGGTTGAAGCATCATTGATCTCCTTCATTATTCTTGCTCAAGACCAGCTAGGAAAGCACATGGAAATGGGGATAAGAACTTCCTGCCTTGCAGCCTCACAACTTCCCAAGTGGAAAATGTTTGAACCCACAAGCAGGAGAGCAGCTGCAGATGGGAGGGTTGTGGGGCACTGCAGTACCACTGTAATACCAATTCTTCCAACAGGAATTTTTTCTCATCAACTCTGTATTAGTCTCTTAGGTGAAATAACTGGTTTGTCTGTTTAAATATAAGAAAATGAATTTTAATAAGAACTACACAGCAAATACAGCCTATTTCCTAAGTGAAATCTCAGAACTACTTCATGATGGTAATGAGAGTGGATGTTCTCCTTAGGAAAGAAAAAATGTAAGTAATATGGTAAGAATAATTATTTGAGATGCAAAAAGTGGCTGTAATTTCAGAGACTTCATGTGAATGATTTCTATTTACACAGAAAAAGGGAAGAACAAGGCTTAATTTTACCTCAGGCCTATGAAGAATAAGTAGGGAGGCTGATACAGCTTTAGGCTGTATCATCTTCAGGCAGACTCTAGGAATGGGGTAAGTTGAGGGTGTTCCCCTCACCCTGAATGTTCTTCTGGTATTTACAATAAAGCTGGGGGTGTTACTGATCATTCTTCTCTCCAGTTCTCTTTGAACTTTATGTTTCCTCGTAGTTTTGGCGTTTCTGGTGCAGCTGCTTGTCTCTGAGCAGTGCAGGGCAGAGAAGTGACGCTGTGTCAGATTTTGCCCTTTTCTGACCCAGAGATGGGACAACTGAGAGGCATTTTAAAAGCCTTTTATTCCATTTTCAGTCTCATATGAAGGGTGAGACAGTACAGATGCTATAATTCATGCCATCACAATCAGAAGTTGACTATTTCCTAATTACAAAACACTATAAGTGTTTCTTGGCCTATCAGCTTTTTGCCACATTATGCTGTAAATGCCTTAAAGCCAATCATCTAAAATTACCTCTTGTGAGTGCTCTTACAATGCATCTTTCATAGCTCCATTTCTCCAAAGTATCCAGTCTTATTTGCAAGGCCACCCTTTGAAACTTTTCTAGCTCCATTTCTCTCAACAATATCTGTCCTATTCCATGGCATTTCTAAGTCAGCATTTCTTATCTCAAGGTTTGCATACAGATCCATACTGTGTGAGCCTTCTGTCAGGCCCTGAAAACTCTCTACAAATCCATTTCCCACATCTCCCCCTCTCTCTTGGACAGAAAAAAACTTCTTTGATGGGTTTGTTCATCATTTGTTGTGTACAGTGATGTACACAAGGTACTATTACTAATATTGTTACAATAATAATTAATGTATATAAACATATTTTGCAAAGCTCTTTTAGATAAGGTGCAAACCTCTATTTTTTAAATGAGTTGTTTAACTATGATCTATTGTTTGTTTTAATTTGATTTGTTAAATCTCTTAGTTTTTGAAGTTGTTTGTGGATGGACACTGAATGGTTAGATAAGTTCATACAACACAATCTTACAACTGTGTCTATGTGTTAGTAGAAGAAAATTGATTGTGGCTTTGTTTTGTAAGGTTGTATGTTTGACAGCACTAATATCTTGTCATCATGTCACTAATTGCAGTGGAAGTAGCATTGACTTCTCTGCTCAGTTAACACTTTAATTGGTTTAATTGTTTTAATGCTAAAAACTCTCTACAAATCCATTTCCCACAATGCTGGATGGCAGCTGTGCTCACCTGTGTTTGATGGGGTGGGGAATGATCACCCAATTCCTCACTTCAGAGTTTAAAGGGTTATCTGCTATTATTGGGGCAGATTCCTCAGTCCTGCTCTCATCACTTTAGAGAGGAGGGACCAACCTCTAGCCTCTGCCTCTCCTCATCCCCAGGTCCTGCAGCGCCCCACAAGCTGGAAAAGCAGGTGCCTGTGTCCTTGTCACTTGAAACACAGTCCTGGAAACATAAATCTGAGGCAACCCATGACACTTCTTGCCACAACCTGGTGGTTGCCTCATGTTGCAAAGACTTTTTCATTTGTTACCCACCTACGTGCATATAACTGTGCAGACAAATTGTACCACTCCAAATCTGGTGGAGAACTATGGAACTTAGATTTATTTTGTAGTTGATGACTTTCAGTTGTTTTCTTTTTTTTTTCCTATGTATGTCCCTTAGAAGTATTAGAAGATGAGTCTTTGGAAAGAGTTTCCAAGTGCTTTCTGACCTGAAATTCTGAGTCTCCAAATGTTATATGTGAGGAGGGAGAGATGGTGAGTGGAGTCAGGTAAATTCTTTCCGCTACTGGAGCCATGGCATAAAAACAAACATGTTCCTGCAGGTTTTTCATCAGATATCAAAACAACATTAATTCACCAGAGTAGCAAGGGCTCCATCAGAGCTGCTGTGGACTTCTCAAGAAGAGAAGTCTAGACAGACAAAACGTGCTGTGAGACAAGTCCAGTTGAAAACCTCTCCCAGCAAAGCCAGCTGTGTTTGTGATGTTAAAGGCTCAACGTACCCCAAAAACATTAGGGAAATTATGGAAAGTTTATTGTTTGCAAACCAAGAGATGATTACCCTTCTGCTAAGTCAACAAAAGTGTTTGGCTGGCCTGCTGAGGAGATTGTCAGGGCAACCAGAGAGCAAGACAGACTGCACAGTCTGGGACTGGCTGAACACACAGGAGAGTCTTTGCTATTGCTGCTCCCTGCGAGGAGGGATGATCAGTGAGAAACACCTGCATTATCCCTGGAAGGTTTTCACTGGCTGCAGGCAAATAACAGCTGCTCTACCAATCATTATACAATGACTGGACACAAGGAAAAAACCCTCTAATTTTGAATGCTTAAGCTCATTCTGACCTTAAGACCACACCAAGCCTAACCTTGTCTCACGTGGAGGACAATGCCCAGTCCAGGCAGAGTGGGATCCCTGGAGTCATCCTTTGACAATTCAGATCCCACACCTCCACAGAGAGGGTCTCCAAATCTGGAGATCTCCATGATCTCCAGTTGTGACCAAGGACTGTGCAAAGTTTTGCCCTCAGTAATCTCAAAGCCATCGTGTCCCTTGGGCAGACAGGACTGGAGATCAAGAGGTAATTCTCATTCACATGTGGCAGAAAACATCTGGGGAAAGGTAAGCCACAGAGAACCAAAAGGATAAAAATCCCCCCATGGAAACAGAGTAAAATTGAAAGAAAACCAGTGATAATGGACAAAGTAAGTAATGGCTCCCTGTGGCCAATATATTACAACAAAGAAAAATCAGCATGAGGGTAGGCCCAGAGACTTGAAAATTAAATCAGAGAGTCAAGAAATAATTAATATTATCTTCCCCCCTCCATTTTTTTATTTCAGGGAGAACATGGTTTCCTTTCAAATTCTTACTTCCTAATCCATTTCCCAGGTTTAATATTATAATTTGGGCTCCATCACAAAATCACACTTTCCTATTAAGTGAAATGTGAAAAGGATACAGTGAATTTGGGAGGTGTAAGGAGGTTCTGATTTCGTGCATTTTGCAAGTGTAGATTCCTGGAAGGGCAGAACAAAGTGACAGAGCTGCCTGCCAGCCAGGAGGCCTTCTTTCAGAAAAGCTCCAAAATAGATTTCTACCAGTAATTTTGCACAGTATGAAATCTCCTGCCTTCACAGCACATGGCTGGGCTTGTGGCTTTCACAGACCTCTGCTGGAGAAGCCCCATGACCCAGAAGTGGGACAAACCCCCACATTTCATTAAAGAAATGGGAGGATTTAGCAGCAGTGGTGCCAGTTACATCTCCAAAATGAAAGCCATGCCCTGCAAGGTGGGAGGTGCTGACACACACACCTCACTGCTGTCCTAAAAAGTGACCCATTTCATCTGCCAGCACCTGCTCCTGGGTCCCACAGTGTCCTCAATGGTCAGCCCATCCCCTTGGGTCTCTGGCTCAGCTGTGGCTAATTCTGCACATTTCTTACTGCTTCCTAAATTCCCAGGGAGATATCTTTGGGAAAGAAGGGAAGGAGGTGGATGTCCTTATACTACAGGACAAAGCTGGCTCTGAGCTGTGCTTTTCAGAGAAAACTTACTAGAACCATAAGAAAAGCACTCCAAGGAGGATTGGCTACCAGCATCCTTCAATCCAAATCTGTGCTCCACCACATGACCAAAGCAAACTCATCTTTCCAGGCAAGATGACCTAATCTCTGACTTCCTTCTTATATCAGAAAATACAAAGGCATTTTGCTGATGTGGAAATTTGAAAATTGTCTTATTCATTAATTGTATCTTTGGTGTCTGTCAGAAATCCCAGCAACTGGTGTTACTAAAAACTTTTAGTACAAGATAGGTAACTAAAGGAGAAATTTGATGGTGTCAGTTGTCCTTAAGAACATTTCTATGGGTTCATTCTCACTGCCAGTGTGCTAGAAAGAACTGAGAGAACAGGCAGCTTGTCCATTTTATGATCTAAAAATTGCATCTCAGTAGTAAACAAAGACCAGCCAAGGCCTGTTCCCCATCCCTGAGGGCAAGAGGCTGACTTCTCTTCCCCCAGGCAGGATGGCTTTGTGGCTGCGCCCCCCTGCCAGGGCTGTTCCCTGAATGCCCAGGCACCAGCTGGGATGGGGTGGCCAGGGAATGCACAAACCAAGAGAGGGGAGGGATGCTCATAATGTTTATTTTCATTCCTCGGTTTCTAGAGGAAGCCACCTGCCTGTGTTTTCAAACAGAAGTTCTTCAGCAGGCCCTTTGGCTGAATCTCCCAGAAACAGGATGGAAGAAGATCCAAATGTGGGGGACAAGAGAACCAGAGGAGGGGAGAAGGGACATGGAAGTTTTCCTGGAAGAAACACCTGTATAAAAGAGTTTGTTACACAAGGAGCAAGAGAGTGCTCTTGGTGCACTTTCAATGAATGAGTCTGTGTGAGGGGAGCCAGAAAGAGAAGGGAACTTGTGGAGGTGAGGAGGCTGCAAACAGAGGAAAAAGGGCATAAACTGCAAGTAGAGCTGCTTGAAAACCTTCCATCCCCAAAGATTTTGGAACTCTCCACGAGAATTCAGCATGGAAAATATCAGGTATATTTCAATCCAAACGCTAAGGTCAGTTGGCATGTACCCCTTTCAAGAGAAAATACGACTATATTGGCAAAGCTTGGTAAAAGCATAAACCCTCTTTTGCATTGAATTAATTACAAGAGTTTCAAATGGCTTCAGGACAGTGACTTGAAACTTGCTTGTGTGTTGGGAAGGGTGAAGTCAAGACACACAGTGAGATGAGTCTCAGAGAAGATGTCATGGAAAGCAGAAATCCAAAGCAATGTGGAAACAGAAGGAGGTTTGACTTAAGGGTGAGGTGAGGAAGATTACAGCAGAGATGTGAGGCAATGTGAAAAAGAGAATTATAATCACTTCTCCTGTGGAGATAGGCTGAGAGAATTAAGGGACTTCAGCCTGGAGAAGAGAAGGCTCTGGGAATAGCTTAGAACACCTTCCAGTGCCTAAAGGGGCTCCAAGAGAGCTGGAGAGGGACTTTGGACAGGGATGTGGAGTGATGGGACAAGGGATAATGGCTTTAAACTGAAAAAGAAGAGATTTATATTAGATATAAGAAATAAATTTTACACTGTGAGGGTGGTGAGGGACTGGAAGAGGTTTCTGAGAGAAATTGTGACTGTTCCATCCCTGGAAGAATTCAAGGCCAGGTTGGAAGGGCCTTGGAGCAACCTGGTCTAGTGAAGGGGGCAGGGGGGTTGGAATGAGATGATCTTTAAGGTCCCTTCCAACATAAACCACTCTTTGATTCTGGGACAATGAAGGCCAGAACTAACCAAAATGGAAGAAAATACATTTTAGGGAGAAGATAATTAAAGGAATGGCAGATTTGGTTCATGTTCAACTAGAACTAATTTAAACAAGATTCCAGCTAAGGATGACCCAAACAAAACAGGGAAAAAAATTAACACATGAAACTGGAGTCAAGGAAATAGAACAAAAGGGACTTAAATAGCAGCAAAAAACAAAAATTAGAAGAGAGATGAAAAATCAATAGGATTGGTTCTCCCTTCCTTTGTATTGATTGCAGTAATACAAAATTGATGGAGTAGATATGTATCTGTTGGAGATTCCCCTCAGTAAGTGTGGGTCAGTGGGTTTATTGAATTTAGAGAAGTTTAACACAGTAAGACACAGACAAGGGGAATTTCAGAAAGATGAAGAAATGAGGAATGGTAGCAGGAGGTCAAAGGCAGGATTCCTTTGCAGGAATGTCTTGCTGTTCAATAAGACCCCAAAAGGCAGGAAATTGGTATCTGATCCTGTGTACTGCTTTTATTTTCCAAATGCATTGTTCAGCATTTTTCCTTGGGAAGCCACAGACCATGTTGCCACATATCTGCTGGGTGGGGAAATCCAGATATGAATGTGCACTGTACATGGAAAAGACAAATTTCAGTGTCTCTTAAATATCATACACCTGCTAAGAAGGTTAAGTCTGTCATGACTCACTGGTTGTTTCACATATTCTTTTTAATGAGATATTTCTAGAGGCAGCTGTTAGAATGAACAGCTCACTACTTATTTTTGGTGAAGAAAAATAATATTTGCAACATTTTTTTTTAAACAAAAGTATAAGATGTTTAGGAGTAGTGATTAACGTGTTAATTTTGTACCACCTGGTCTATTTTAGCATTAAAACCTTGCCTTTCCCTCAGCACATGTTAGGAATAATTCTGTTGTCATTACCCTTTCAATGACAGCCAGACAACTCGCACTGTGACATTAATAAAAAGAGACACATTTAGTTGTACCTACCTTTGCACACTCTTGCCCAATTAAATTTGACTCAGTGCCTTCTAGATTTTTAATAACTACCCAGCTATTAGCAAGAACTTAACCACTGACAAGCCCCTACTTACACTGTTAATCAAGGACACATGTAGTACAAAAAGTGGGCAGGTTTACCCTACTGATGCCTACTACATCAACAGGGCTGCAGTTTTCCAAATAATAACTTAGTTCCCCTTCATTAAATTCAGGAATATAACCAAATCTCAGCAAGGAATCCACTAGAATCTTCACAAATAAAATATCTATGAGAACATAAAACATACATACGGTGTATTTTATTAAAAACATTTCATCTTGTCAGTAGTTCATATAATGGAGTCAATGCTTAAACAATATTTTTAGAGAAATATCTTTGATTTGGAAACACAATTAGAACAAAAAGGCGTGAGGATGCTTTGGGTTGATTGAATTAATGTACTACCATTCTTCTTCCTTCATATTTCCAAGACACCTCACACCCATAAATGTTAATGGAAGATAGTTTTGTATTCCCTTATAAACATGCCTATGGAAGAGCACTAGTATTGTTAACAGATTTTATTTCTCTCTGATATATCCCAGTGACTTATACATAGAAGCAATATTTATAATTCTACTGATGAAAATCTGCACCAAATGCCAAAATCTGTCATAGTCCACTAATGAATCTGCTTTGGATTATTGCTTTGGGAATTCCTTATGTCACAAATAAATTTAAAAAAAAAAGCCTTGGTCCACTTTTCGTTTTCAGCCTCCTTTGAGCTGCATCAGAAGCAAAAGCTCACTCCTCTTGTGTATGCCAGCCTCTACTAGGATTTAAGCTAGCTGTATTTTCAAATATCTACCTTTCTGTGGATAAATATTGCAGGGAAAAACTGGCAGATTTTAGTATATATTCAACACAAACGCCATATAATACCTTGAAAACACACTTGTCCCCTAACACAAGATGCAAGCTCAGATTTAGTCACCAAGTGCCAAGACTCAGCTCTTCAGAAGAACAACTGAGCCTGTAGCAGGATACAGGGTCTCATAAATCTGAAGTGACAGAAAGAAGCAGATTACTTTTTAGAAGTAGGTTTTGAAAGTAGTCACTCCTCCCATCTATTTTCAGGTGCATTTCCCTCACATATCTTGGGTGAAGCAGCCCTAAACCTCCCAGATTTGAATAGACTCCACTCAATCTGCCATAGAATGGCATTTTTGAAACCCAGAAGTCTTTGATGGCTCATCATAAATACAGTGATGTTAATTTCCCCAGAGTTTTTAGCACCAGCATCTGGTGTTACACGTGGGGGCGGGATATATCCACCCGATAAAATAAATTATAGTTATTTATGCGGGTACTGATAAATCATACAGCTTTTAAAGCCTGGAGTGTCAGGCAAAACCTTTGTATTTAAAGTTGCTCACAAGAGGATGGAGGCTTTCCATCTCTGCTAGGAGCCATCAGAGGCAACTGGACTGATTGATGGTTGGTGTCAGGATTTATTTTTTTCAAGCATCAGATGATGCCATCTGTTTCTGGTGGGCATTTCTTTAACCCTGAGGATGTTTAATACTTAAGCAGATATAGCCAGATGTTTGCCCAAAAGCACTACCTGAGTGCTCTGCTTCCCAGGCACTTCTCAAGAAAGGCTGGATAATGGGGTATACAAATAGCTGAAATTGCTTGGGGACACGGAGAGTGTTCAGGTAGCTGGCATGGAAATTATGAAGGGAGAATCCGGGGAATGTGCTGGGGTTTGGCTGCCTCCCTCTGGGGTTTGGGCTCTCCAGTACCACACTGCACGTTCCCGCTGCCAGCCGTAACAACAGATGAGTAGAAGCAAGAGGGACGGTAGTGACACGCTGACAGTTGTTGTGACACCACTTTCTCTGTGTCCCCAGCTGAGCTTACTGATGGATTCTGGGCTGCTCTCCTGCAGAGCCGATGTGACTCGGGAAAGGAAACTCGCCTCCCTTACAGAAGTGTCCGAGCTGATGAGACAGACTCAAAGGACACTTCCACTTCTTGCTAATGATCCCTTGGGCTTCTTCTGGACCCTCAGACTCTCCAGCCCTTGTTGCCAGCATTTCCCAGCTCTCATTATGGCTCCTGCAGCTTTCTGATCAATCCTGCTCCTCCCCAGTGCCCCACGTGCCCTTCGCTCGCCGCTTTGCAGATTTTGTCTGTCCTGACGATGACTGCTCCTGACATGCCTATTCTTGCCTGTTTATCTGCTGGCCCTCTCAGCTGATGTAACCAAAACACAAATGCATATTTCCAGAATGCTGGGAGCTGCTGAAAGAGCAGATAAGGTGAACAGCAGCATCCAGGACATGAGCACTGGGGTGCAGACAGAGGAGAGGGAAGGGAGTGTTCATGGAAGACTTGGGACAATCTGAACCCTCTTCAAACCTCCTATGGCTTCCCTGCTCCTTGCCAAAAGCTGTTTTTACACAGGTTTCACATAGTTGCATCTTATCCTCTCTTCCTTCCATTGTGCAAGAAGTGGAATCGATGGACCCCAAGGAGGCTATGTGCTTAGAGGCAGAAGTACAACATGTAAAGCTTGAGGACACTGCAGACCTCTACTGTTCAAAAATTAAAAATCTAAACCCTAAATGTTGTAATTTGGGCTGTCATACCTTCTTCCCAAACCTGCTTTAATTTCCAACAAGCATATCTAACCTAGTTAGATTTGCAATTAGAATGTACACGGTATTTTAAAATTCCACTTCATTTATATTAATAATTGCATGCAATACAGATACTACATTTTCCTCCAAGGAGATTAACCTTTATTCACACAGTGGATGTCTTCAGTGGCCCCCATGAGTAAGTCATGTTTGTCCTTAAATGCAAAAATAATTGCTTGATTCAGGGCAGCAAGTCTTGCTGGAACCCTTGGGTTAAGCATTTCTCTAGGGATAGACAGTAAAAACCACAAAAATGGGGCTTTGGTATTCTATATTTGTATATAATTTGAAAAGAAAATAAGGAGATATCTGGGAAAGTGCTATCATATGTCATCAGAGTTCCATTTTCATTCATTTATTGACAAAGGTAGCCTGAATTAAAGAGGTCTTGTATTTTTGGGGGTAAAACAACCCTTCATCACCCTTTAAAAAGTTTTATAGCCTTGAAATTCCATGGTTTAATGCTTCCTGTCTTTGAAAAGCATTGGGGTTTTGATGTATCTTCCCTCAGTGACAGTCCTATCATGTCAGGCAGAAATACAAATCTCCATCTGAAGACCACCTTTGACCACCCTGATATGCTTTGGTTGTCTGAGCTCTTGAAATGTAAAATTGTAATCCACTTTTACCCAGGCCTGTAAGATGCTGTTTTGCTATTACTTCTGGTTTTACCACAAGGGATAATGATAGTTCTCTGTACCCATTTCATTTAAACAAAGAGAAAATCTGACATTACCATAAGCCTCTTTCAAGCCCAGACGTGATCTGCTGAGAAATTTGCAGTGATGGAGAAGCACCAGCATCTGGTGAGACAAGACTTTATGGATACACCTACACTGATAAATTAAATGTGCTCAGGGATATTTTCTGGCACTGAGGGCAAATGCAAAAGATCATCTCAATCCATATTATTAAACTTCTTCATACTCTGCACTGAACACAATATTCCAGCTGGGATAGACCTGTGCAGCTCCCATACAGCTGGCCAGCTGATGGATTCCCACAGGCTGGGCTACCAGTTCTCCTTCACAGGTGGCCACATAGACTCATTCTCAAGTTCCTCAGAGATCATGGTGCTCAATTAGTGACACTCAGTAATTAATTCTAGAAAATGGTCTATACAGAAGCAAAGCCTCTGTGTTGAAGACCATGCAATCCAGCCCTGTCTCACACATTTACACACTACAAATTACAGCTGCCTCTTTTGTGGTTTTTTATCTGTTTTCTTTACTCTAAACATTGAATTAAAGGCAACTTTAGCAAACAAACAAACAAACAAAAATGTATTAGACACATGGGACCCAGTGACACCTTATATTGCTTAGGGTGTGTTACTCAGGAAAGTGATTCAGGGCAGCAAATTGCTGTGAATTTCTTCTCATAGATTAAACTTCACATAAAGCTGTAGTCATTTCTCTTCCCCACCCAAACAATCCTCCCAATCCCAAATCTCTCTCTTGCACATCTGTCAGGCCAGGATCCATGCTAAATGACTCTTCATCTTTCTTGCCTTTCTCCTCCTTCTAGGCCATTATTCCCATCCAGGTTGCATTGGTGGTGCCCAGGACAATGTTCTCATGGTCAGGAGGGAGATTCTTTTAAAAAGAACAGGATGAAGTGGAAGCACTAAGTTCTGCATTGCTCCCATTCATAGAATCATCTCCTGCTTTGAGTTGGAAGGGACCTTAAAAATCACCTATTTTCAACCTCTCTGCCATGGGCATGGAACCTTCCACTGGACCAGGTTGCTCAAAATCCTGTAACTTGATTTTTCTTTCTTGCCCAGCTGCAGAACTGTGTGTCTGTCAGAACAACTCTGGTAACACATTTTATCAACAGACTTTGTTCAAGAGGGAAATGGTGGGGAATAACTCGTAATGAGGTTCTGTTGGTACCTGACCAGTTTGAGAATCCACTGATTTTAACCTGATGGAGGTTTAGTGGAACTTTCCCAGAACAGCTCCTCAAGGATCTGTCCTACATGGACTTGTAGGAAAGGCATGTAGGCAGGCACAAACCTCTTCCACCAAAGAGTGTAACATTTCCATATTTCTGCTTGTCTTATAGGCCAAATTATAACAGAAAAAAAAATCCATAAAGACTTCCTGAGATGTGGAAGCAGAATAGAAAGACAGGTTTCAGGCACATTTGACTTTTTCAGAGAAAAGTTTCCACTGAGTTTAACCAAAGTGATCACTTCAAATCTCATCCAAACCCTGCTGAGCAGCTCTGCTGCCAGGCACTGAAATTACCATAGGAAAACACAGGACCAGAAGGTCCTCTTGGGTCAACATATCAAGCCACATGGGGATTTCTACAGCTGTTTGCCTCCTAGGATGGCAATAACAGAAATAGGTAGTTTTAGGGGAAATTTAGTCCGATATATTTAGATTTTTTGGGTGGTAAGATATTTTATGACTTTACAGACTCCATTAACCAGATCTGACTATATAGGTGCCTCCATGTAATTATTTCAGATGTAGATGTTCACAGTGACTGATACATAGACTCTCAAACATTTTCTGTTGGTAAGCTACTGGATCATAACATAAATATTTAAACAGGGCTGAGTGCATGACCTTACACTTTGTATTTCATAATTCCATGCATCATGCATTAATTCAATAATGGTTATGCAATCCTGCCTACAGGATAGTGCGATACCCTAGAAATTGGTGGTGCTTTCTACCTTTGTGCTCTCAGAAAATGTCATTAATATTTTCCTGAGTGAATGGACAGCAGGGGAAAAAAAAGGCTGGGACTGATCCTAAAGAAGGAATTCCATTCTTATATTCTGCTTTTAAGGAAAATTCTTAAGGTGTCACTTTCCTGGTTACAGACCCTACATGTTTACACGCTTGTGACTCCAGTAATGCAAGATCCACCAGGGAAATGCAGCAGTGATTTGCCAGCTTGTGGTGGATTGGGAAAGAGGGGTGGATGTGGCATGGATATACTGGGATGTGTGAATGGGACAGAGGTGAGACAGCAGCAGCCCAGAACTCAGCCCCAAGGGCCAGCTAATGCACCGCAGCTCTGTGGGTTTAACACTAAGAGATGCTTTTTGGCTCATACAGCCCAGCCCATTTCTGCAGCACATCAGGCTGTCCTTCCCTTGGTGGCACTTCAGGAGACGCTGGCAGGAGCCATGTCTCATCCTGGTGGCCTCCAGAGGGTAAAAGCGTGGCTTGGCCAGCGTGTGTCACGCACACCCAGCAAGGCTGGGAGGTTGTCCTGCCTGATGGAAGCGTCACTTTGCGCGTTGTTAGCACCCAGCACACACAGCTGTCCCCTGAGGAGTGACTGGTGTCACATCGACTCTCACCAGAGCAGGGGGCACCAGGACCTGCCGTGTGACCCTAACTGTCCTACATCACCTTAATAATTCCTGTCTTGGTGATTTTCCTTGTTCACCTCAGTAACATACATATACATTAAAAATACGTTAAGCCCTTTTGAAAACTTAACAAAAAAGCATAATTATTCACTTAGCTATTTCAGAAGCTCTCTCTTACAAATGAGGAAGAAAATCTTATGATCTGCCTGGTTTGGCTTTACCTTCTAAAGCAGCCTCAATGACTCCAAAATGCCACCTGGCAATAGCAGCACAGCTTTACTGTGCAAAAAGCAGTTACACAGCACGTAGTTTCCCAACTATATTGAAAGTTTAGCTCCTTGAAGATGATTCACTCATCAGCTGACCAGCCTTAAATATAGTTTTGTGTGGCTTTGCACACAAATTGTCCCAGACATTTTCAGGATATATGAATACAACCCAAAGACTAAAGATATACTAAAATTCCTTTCAACAACTGGACTGCTCTATAACACGATGTTGCCCAGGGCACTTACTAAGTTTCCTGGCTTTTCTTCCACCATTCCTTTGAATTTATGTTAGTGAGGCTGGATAAGAGCCGCAAACCGAATCGCTGAACATACCACAGAACTGCAGTGGTTGTAACAATTTCAACACCTGTTTGCAGACTTTACAGGAGCTCAGGTGCAAGTTTGCTCCATAATCCTCAGCCTTGCAGTTGGGAAAGTGACCACAGACATCACCTTAAGGCAGATGTGACAGATAAAAGTATTTCATTTAGATGCATGTACAGATATGCTACACCAAGATTTTTCTCCTTGCCTCCAGATATTACGGAATCATTTGGAGTCCAAATGAGATACAACCTCAGGGTAATATTCTTTATCAGAGCTGACTCTTGAAACTCAGAGGAGGACAAAGGATCTCAGCAAGTTAAAAGAGAGACTTTGCTGGCACAGATGGCAATGGAATTACAGGTAAAAGTTTTCCCACATGAGTATTTTTATTTGAAAGGGCTCATGGTGCTTTTTAGCTATCAGAACTTTTGGGTCTGATGATGTTATGAGAGTGAGTTGGTGAGTTCAATCCATTCTTACTGAAGAAAGGAACAATTTTGCTGATGCCAGAGGTGTAAGATGACCTCCTCTCTACCTGCTAATCAACATCATGAAATCTCCATGTTGGCACTGGATGAATCTCATGATTCAGAATCTTGTTCTTTTCACCACCTTCATCACCTATAAATAATTTCCTTTTTTTTTTTCCTATGAGTGACCCAAACACAAGAATCATTCCTCTTTATCAGTCTTTGCCACATCCTTACAGAACTGTTGGCTGAAAAGAGTAAAGCCAGAAATTTTTTCTTTCAGCTGACCAATAACTCCAGCTTATCCATGCTGACAAAATTTTTCAATATCTGATTTTACATCTGGAACAGTCTGTTTTTTGAGCACTGAAGGTTAAATATACGTAGATAATATTAATGCAGTCTGCTGAGACAGATTCCATATTTAACAGAACTTATGCACACTGATGAGTGTTAATATCTAAGGGTATCAGATGTTGCTAATTCACATCTTTTAATAATCCATGAATATTTCAAATGTTAACATTTCCCCCAGAATTTAACACATATTATTTCCAGCTTTCATCATCATACACAGAACACATTGCTTAATGGCAGAGGGAGATTAACTTTCTAGATCTCAGGATAAAGTGTCCTAAAAGATATAATAAATAATCGTTTGTCCTAAATAGAGAAAGTAATATTCTGTCCCAGCTCTTCTAATCAAATTTAATTCCAAGAAAAATGTATAGAAATGGTAAGTCATAGAAAAAAATGTAAATAATTTCCCACTTTCTGAGCAATCACAGTTTAATCTTTCGACTTTTATTAAAAAAAAAGCTAAAAACTATACCTTGCTCTTGCAATCAACATTTTCATGTGAAAATAATTGTTAAAATTTAAGTTAATGTGAACAAAGCAACACACTTTGCTTTTCTACAAGCTCTGTGAAGAACTTTTCCACCCCAGCAGCCGAGAACCAAAACATTGGGTACTTAAAAGCAAAACAACCACTAAAAGCAATCGGTATCAAAACCTAACATTTTTTTTTACAGCAGCATCTACTATTAAATAACTCACTACATAAACAGTGAGGCCATTAGAGCCACAATGTCAAAGATGCTCTGTAAGCTGAACAGGCAAAACATTTCCACAATGACTGAAAGCCAGCAAAGCGCTCCTTAAGATGTCAACAGGGAAATATAATTCAGTCTTAATAGGTTCAGAGCTTATGTAAGCCATGCTTATGGGATAGTCTATTAAAAAAACAGCAAGTGAGCCAGTGACATTACTGTAAACAAAACCTGCAGCTTCCTAAAACATGCAGGCTAAAGACATCCAAAACTCTGCTCAAAGACACTGTGCTGTCGTAAGGTTTGTGTGTTCTGGGCCAGAAATGAAGGGAAATATAAATATGTCCCAAAAAAAAAAACCAGGGATAGTTGAGGTGATACTCACATCGGTACAGAAAAGAAATCAGGAATGCCTTCAGCCCCATGAATGGCATAAAAAATAAAATCACTGTGATCAACCTGTGTGCCTTTCTTCTAGTAAAACATCTGCTCTTCTGAAAAAGCCCAGCAAGTCCTCATTCCCAACTTGTCAACTAGTAATGCAACTTTGTATTTGGGATAGGAGCAAATTTGTCTTGGTGACAACTCGGTCCATTGAATTAAAATCGTGGAGCAATGTGAGATTTGCCATTTCTGGATTAAAAAACAGTACATTTGCACGTGCCCACCAGGAAAGGAAGAAAAAAAAAAAGAAACATCTTGAGAACTCACCACCAGGTTTCCTATCACCATGACCAACAAGAAGACGAGAAGGCACAGTGGCTGCCCAGCTACTTCCATACAGTCCCACATGGTCTCGATCCACTCTCCACACAAAATCCGGAAGATGATGAGGAACGAGTGGAAGAAGTCATTCATGTGCCACCGTGGCAGATTGCCAGTTGTGCTTATCTTCTTCACATTGTCCAAGTAGCTTTTCCCAAAAAGCTGCATTCCTACCACGGCAAAAATAAAGACGATGATGGCCAGCACGAGAGTGAGGTTACCGAGGGCACCCACTGAGTTACCAATGATTTTAATGAGAGTATTTAAGGTCGGCCAGGACTTTGCCAACTTGAAGACTCGCAGCTGTGAACAGAACATAAACAACAGTGTCAGCTCACAGAAGCATCAGCCATTTCAGCCAATGAATTATTAAAGTGAGTAAAACGTGAAAGATGTTAAATGCTGCAGTGCGTGTGGTACAAGGTGATTTTAGCCATACTTCCTGTTAACCTCATTACTTTTATTAATAAAACATCAGTTGGGCTTCTCAGATGAGAATTAAGTTTTCCTGAGCTATGCTCTGCCTGGTTAGACAGACATGGTTTTAATGGCATATTCCCCCACTGGTGGGGAAAGGATGGAAGGATGAAATCTATTTCTTGGTATTTTCTTTTGTGTTGCTTTTCCTCCTCAAAATAAACAGCCTGGCAGGCATCTGGAGGGAGGGTTTCAAGTCTGGTCCCACAATGAGAGAAGGAATTCCTCTGTGCTTCAGAGCAAGCCTCAGTCAGATGTTATTAGCTGTTTGCTCCCAGGGTGAAAATCACCTCTGTGCCGAGGATCACGCAGTCTGTGCACAGCCCACGGCCCACTTAAGACCTATTTTAAGGATGTAAATGGTGCCTAGCCCTTGTGCTGTGTTTTCAGCTGAAGATTTAAATTGAGCCCTATTGAGGCAGGATTGGTCCAAAGACTTGAGGGAGACACTTAGGACAGTGATGGAAAATTTATGCTTTTGAGCAATGCAGAGAATTTTGGGGAAGAAAAAAAAAATTTTTCTTCTGGTAAATGTAACCACAAGGGCTTATTTTCCTGATTTTTACAATTTCAAAGCCATATCGTGGCCAGAATAATTAGCATGGACATCCTGGTACATGAAGTGCAACACAAATGTCAAGCTGGCAAGGAAAGTACTTTTCTGTTCCAGCATGTTGCCAGTCTCTCATTAATAGAACACCACTGTCCCCCACTTAACAAAGGAGCTGACAGCTAAGGAGTTCCCGTGAAAGACAGATGCTATGTTATGCTGATCAGTTCTAGAAAAAAAAATTCTCTCTCTGAATAATTCAAAGACATTTTCTTTTGACAATATCTAGAAGAACAGTGGCATGTTTATAACATAATTTAGGAATAACAGCTCCTAAAACAACAAGTTATCAGCTCTTACATTTCTTGGGCTATCAATTTCCTGCTGTCTGTGCTAACAGGTGTACAGGTATAAAATGGCAGATCTTTATTACAGATTGGAATTCAAATATTTTAAGTGTGCTACAAGTACCTGGCACAGCTAGAAGGAATCAAATTATGTTCTCATTTACCCTGATGTAAATCTGGAACCATTCCATTTATCCCACAGTAATTAGTGTCACATACTGTTCACCAGCTTGCAGCAATTATAGGCAGATGCGTTTTTAAGAAAATACATTGCATTCATATCAGAGTTTATATGTAACAAAAAAAAAAGATTGTTAAGAACAGAATAAGACCATTACCAGTCGAAAGGAGCGTAAAACAGACAGGTTTCCCATGCTGGACAAACCCAGCTCCATCAGGCTTAGAATAACAATTATGCTGTCAAAAATATTCCAGCCCTGTTGGAAATAGTAGTAGGGGTCAAGGGCAATTACTTTGAAGATCATTTCTGCTGTAAAAATCCCAGTGAAGACCTGCAGAAAGAAAATATGAGGTCAAACTAACCTTTTAAGCACAACTCCTTGCCTGTGGAATTTCCACTCACACAGCTGAACCCAGCAGAAAGTCAGACACATTCTGCAAACAAATACTTGGTTTTTGTTGTTGCTGACTCTTTATCTCTATTACAATTTTGTCTAGTCTTTTCACAATAATATCTGATACTGCTGTAAACTTATAATGGCATCTGACTTCAGGATCTGGATTGGAACATACATTTCCATCTCCTTCCATCATCTGAATAATCACAGTGGTAAAAAAAAATAAAAGAAAAAGGTGTAAATGTGCCTTTTATAAAGGTTAAATCTATTCATTTTAGTGGAGAAAGCTAAGTGAATGGAGAGTGTTAAGGGCTATTTGAGTTGCAGTGTATCTGGTGTATTATCCCTTTTTATTTTGTTCTTATTATCAATAGAAGGGCAATGCATGCCTCCAGTTATTCTGAGGTTATTGCTGGCAGCAAAGATGATTAGAAACTCTAATTTGAGTATTGGGTTGTTTTTTTTTTTATTATTTTTACAAACAGTCACAGCAATTTTCTTCTCATTGCATCTTGGGAACACATTGGTTATTTATGACCCAGTTCAAATGTCATATGGTGGAGCTTCTAATTGGAACATTTTTCTTTAAAACAACATATAAATATTACCTATGAGGCAGAGGGAGTAGAGAAAAGAAGGCTGCTGACAGCAAATTCACTTTTAATAGATTCCTGTAAAGAATCCCAGAGAATCAGATTTTGTCCTTTTGTATGCCCTGCTTAAGTAACGTTTTAAATGCATAGTGCAACGCTACAATCAACTTAAAATGACAAAATGTGGGCAGCAAGTTTGTCATATACTGTTTTATTTTAATTTCACATCCTAGTACAAGCTGCCCAGAGCTTTGTGTTTCTGGAAAATTCTGGAATTTCTGAAATAGAAATAGATTTGCAGAACTGGATAATATCTGTAAAATTAAAATACATGGTCTTCTGTGAAACAATCAACATTAATGCACTTTGTTGGTGAAAACAGGGGGGGAAATCTGGAGGTCATGTATCACTAATATACAGTCAAGGAGAAATGTTTTCCTCCCAAGAAGTTGAATATTTGCCATATTAGCCCAGCAAAACTGATCAACTGAGCAACAGAGATGAGACACCCACTAAGACATGAAAGAGAAAGAGTAAAATCATACAATTATGGTATTAAAGAATAAAAATAAATTATCATAGCCTGAATTTGAGGAGTGCTTGGCTTTGCTCTGTAATGCTTCAGGAATTAATTACTTCAAGTGGCCATTTTACTCAATTCCTTACAGAAAATAGCTTCTGTTTCCCCTCAGGAAAACGATAGCTTGGATTGCAGCAATATCTTGGGACGGAGCAACTTTCCATCACCACCTCATACCAAGAACACAACAAAAAACCTCATATTCTCATAATTAAAAAACCTCATAATTCTCTCATATGTCTCATATTTCTAATTAGCAAAGAACTTCTGAGTCACAGGGGTTAGAGATACCAAAGATTCCCAGCATAATGCTCAAATTTTTCCTGGGACAGAGAACAAGACAAAACTGGATGTCTGTGAAATTGTATCCAGGGGACTGCCTTAAAAAAACTACGAGACCACGCTGCACACATTATGCAACCCTCTTGCTGAGAAAATGACTCAGGAGGATCACTTTCCTTGCCTGAATCATTTTAATCAATAGCCTTCTGAGAAGGAAATGTCACAGCAAGACAGCAAAATGTCTGAGCCTTCCTGAAGGCATCAGGAGTCATGTGTGTGTACCAGCCGCAAATTTCACATGGCACCTGGTCCACTGCACCTGCACGAGGGGCTGGCTGCTCCATGTGATAAAAAGGAAAGAAAACAAGTAGCTTAATATCCCACTGGTGCTAAATATGACACTGCTGATGTGGAGCACTTTGTCTTAAAAACAAAAAACACATTTTACCTGTTGTTTCAGCCATTTAGGCTTTAATGTTGCATAATGGTACCTCAGCTTCTAAAGGCAAACAGAAATTGAGGGAGTCTTGCTCTCTCCACTCATTTTTCAAGTGGTGGCTCTGCGTGGGCAGATTAACTCTGTACACGTGCTTGGCTGGCCTTCTGATCACGTTTGAAAATGTTCATTCCTGTAAGGGATGAGCTAAAGGGGCCTGAAAGTGGCAGATGCTGAATGAAGTAGATGGACAATCCCAGCAGGAGAGCCCCAGCAACTGGCAGATCCAGAGGAAGAAAATCTATATTCCATTTTCATTCTTTCATTTCTCTAAGAAACATTTGCTCAGAGTAAAA
>VXAX01003645.1:806554-820850 GCA_013399835.1 Leptocoma aspasia
TCCAAAGACCTGCCCTCTTTAATATTTCCCCTGTTTAATGCTAGCATAATCACTCAAAGAGGGTTAGATGTAATGGGAAGACAGCCAGCCAGCCAGTGTGGGGGCAGAGGGGGGGCTGGCAGTCTGCAGCTTAGGGGATGCAGTCACCTGGCACCCTGCCCTGGAGCTGGGACTCCCTTCCCTTTCACAGGGAATTGCAAAAAATGTCAATTTTCATTACAAATGACTTTGCAAAATCTTCCACGAAATGGAGTTACCTTTCTCTGACCTGCTCTGCTCACAATTAATCCAGTTATGAGGGGGTTTAGTAAAGCTGGTGAGGGTGAGCGGGGACTGTCTGGGCTCTCACAGACCCAAGCTGGGATTTCAGGAGAAGGGGAGCCCTGAGCCATCAGCCTGCTACAAAAAATACAGGCAGGCTGTTTTGCTTACTTTACACTTTAGCACAAAGAAGAGAAATAGCTCTAGGCACTGCTAAGAAACTCGCACTGAGATTTTTCTGCTTTTTTTTTTTTTTTTTGGCAAAATTTGGCAAAATTTGCTTTGTAAAATTTCTCTCTCTGAGAAAAAAAAAAAGTGTCTCTCTGCAAAATTTCTCTGTCTGCAAAATTCCTGCCTCTACTGATTGCCTAATTTCCTGATGGCACCTGGCAGAGCCCTGCTCATCCCTGGCAGGTCTACAGGAGCTGTGTTGGCAGGAGGGAAGCCAAGGGCTAAAGTTTCACTGCCTGTGGTCTGCAAAGGGAGAAGCTGATCTGCCAAAAGCAGAGTGAGGAGCAGACACCTTGACTATCCCAAGTGCCAGAGAGGGAAGTGGCAGCTTTGCCACCTGCTTGGATGGATGCAAAGGAATTTTTTCAAGTCATCTTAGGAGGCCACAAATTGTTGAGCAACAAGAAGGAATGTTGGCTGCAAAGTGAAGCTGGATACAGTCCTGTAAGATGATTTCCAGGCTATCCTTATCTACTGCTTTCTGCAGAGGGCAAGAGCATGGGTTTGGAGCAAGAGAGACCCAAACAGATTTCTGCTTAGCACAACAACAGAGGGAGATTTGCCAAGACATATCAGCTGAAAAGCTGGAGACAGGTCCCACAGCCAAGGGGAATAACCTCAACCTGCCCATGGAAGCCCAGAGCTAAAAATAACAAGGATCAGGGTAAAGAAAATCTATATGTTATATCCCATATTCTAGGACTGATAGAAAATGCCTGGTTATTGCTACTACCCACCCAAACATGCCAGCATGGGACGCTTCTCACTAAAGGCAGGTGTCACATCCACAGTGTCTCTGTGTGCTCTCACTGTGGTCAATGGCTACTGCAGTCCCAGCCCTACAGGCCACTGTTCACCTTATCCAAAAGTACATTTCTCTACAACATCACATTAATGGGGCTTGAAACTGTCCATTGACTTTAAAAAGAGACAAAGACAACTGGCACAGACAGACTCCTATGCTGTAAATACCTAAAGTTAGGTGACATTAATCCAGCTTTGAGATACTGCAGCCTTTGGTTTTACAGAAATAAAGGGCTTTTTAAACCTCTGCTGTGAGTTCCTCAAATGCAAACTTAGCAGCATCCACCTTCCACATTCTCTGCATCACTTCTGTTCCTATAGGATATCTCTGCTGCTACCACTACATTTTAGGAGGAATCCCACCATGCCATAGCTAGATGGCCTGTGCCTTTTCTAATTCAGACTCTTCTACAATTAAAAGGATTCTAAACACTAAGTTTTAAAGCAGTAACACATTACAACTTTTAAACATAACTCAGAGAAAGATAATTAAAGAAAAAGATTCCATTTTGTGGTAACTGCAGAATTTTAGCAGCCCTCTGGGCCACAAACTGTGTCACATTGCCCTTGGAAAGTCTTTTCTGCTGTCCCTGCAGCTTGACTGCTTTTCTTTGGACAAGTGTGGTCTCTGCTTCCTTTGCATCTCTACACCCATCTGCTCTGGCTTGCACATTAAGTTTCCCCTCAAGGCATCAGCCCTGCTTTGCTCCCTGTCCCCTCTGCCCCAGGGTTTCCATAGGACCCAGCACATGTAGAAGATGCACTACAGCCACCTTCCAGCATGGATATCAACCCATGATCAAGCACAACTCCATTTCCCTCCAAGATCTTGCCTTGCTTTTTTTCTGTAAGTTTCTGTTTTACCATAAAAGTCACTGTTAGTCACCGAGAACTGCTGCCTTATGGGTGCTTTATCAGAAATCCCAAATAAAGCTCATTAACCTTTCTCTTATCTCATTTCCTTAAACAGATATCTGTCAGGAACAGCCCAAAACCATGGCTTTAATGGTTACTAATAACATCAGAATATGTTAGCTTGATAAAAATAGACACTTGTTCTTCATTCAGTTCTCTTCAGAAAGAGATGGCTGCGTGGACTTGCTTGACAAAGGCAAAGCAGTGCTGGCAGTGTGTCAAAATGGGACATTCCCAAGCCACGGCCAAAACTTTAAAAAGCGGGAAATTCACCCCTTAGGTGGCTGTTGGAGTTTAGGGTACAGAGAATATTTCTCTGCTTGTTTTGAGAAGTTTTGATCATTAAAAGAACACTGCTTTTAACTTACGTCCCTAGAGAAAGTTACCAAGGCTTTGGAATGAGTTAGAGTCTACAAGTGTGTGAATTAGACAGTGGTATGTAGTAATGTAGTGTATCACAGGGCGAGAAATTTAGGGTTTTAGAATTTTAGTATGAGAGTAGATAGGAGGCAAGATGGAAGATTTTGGGTGTTGTCTCATCTCCTTCTTGTTCTTCTTCTACTCCATTTTCTGTAGTGTTGGTGGCACAAAGTTATTGGTTAGAGAAAGCTGCAGTGTAGGTGTTACGTGAATAGATTAACAAGAGTTATTGGTAGAAAAGCAGAAACAAAGTACGTTTTAGAAGTTAATTGGGTAAAATAGCTTTAAAAGACCTTGAATCTGTGTGTCTAGCACTCCATTTTGTGCCTTGCTTTCTGGTGTGCCAAGTCTGTTACACTAGACTTCAGATAAGAGAAAAATAAACAACAGACCGAAGACTGAGAAACCAAGAGTCTGGTCTGCCTTCCATCCCTGGCACAGAACTCACAAGGTGAACCCCCCTCACAGGGCCCACGGGGGGGGTTCCACGTTTTTGTGGGTTCCACCAGAACCCCGACAAACTGGTGCCCTGTGTGACCTGAGACAGAAACCCAGAAACCCAACAGGTGGTACTTCAGGTTGACACTGACTTACCAAATTGCCTATGTACAGCATGTGCTCAAACTCCTTGGTCATCTTGTAGTGCTCCAAGGCCATGAAGAGCGTGTTCAGCACAATGCAGAGGGTGATGGTGAGGTCGGTGAACGGGTCCATTACCACAAACTTGACAAATTTCTTGATTAAGAGCCAAAGTGGGCAGCAATCCCAAATGAGGAATTTAACAGCAAAGTGGTTCCAGCAGGGAGGACATTTCTGGTGCGATTCCTCAAGCTCTAAGTCACAAGCAGCAAAGTCACAGTCAATTCACACTGAGTTATACGACAAGAGAACACTTAAAATTACTCATTACACAGAGGAAGGCCCACAAATTACCCCAAATTTTTTTCAAAGACAAAAATATTCCTGTCCTAACAGGTCGGCAAATTACACACTTTGGGGTTTTAGCCAGTTGACCTGCACTTAGCAGACAGTGACCTGCTCTGAAAGTAAAAACCTTTTAAAAGTGTCACAGGCAAAAAGTGAGAATCACACAAAATATGTGAAGTCTAGTATTATATATAGGCTTGGATTCTTACTCTATTTTCCATTTTGCCAAGTTCAAATGGATAAGAATACACTACCTTCATTTAACTTAGATTGGAATCTATATTTTTTCATTTCCCGGTCACATTTTCAAAGTATCTTAAGTAATACCTTTTAAAGCAGACAAGAGATGAAAGAGCTTAAATCCAATATTTAAAGCTGATTTAAGTACTTGAGACCCAGAGTATCACTGGTTGTCAACAGAGTTTCTGTCCTTGAAGTGCAATCCAAAAAGGCATGAAATATCTGATTTTTCTGAAAGGCCCACAGACAAAATCAGGGAGCACACAAGCCAGTTTCAAAATGCTACTAAAAATGTGCTTTTAAAAGGTGCTCTTAAAATATTGCATGTAATACCACTTTTACATGCTCATTTTACCTATGCACAAAAGAATTGAAATAGCTTCATAAGTATGATTTGTGTTAAATGGTGAAAAAAAAGAAAAGCCAAAAAAGACAGTTAATGGCTAAATGACAATGATCAGCAAAATTGCTTAATGCCTTCCTTTTCTGATTCCTTTATGGGCATGGAAGCTTTATTATGGTTTTAGTCTATATAATTAGAAGCTGCACTGATAACAGGAAAACTTCAGCCAAGGCTGTTATTTCATAAACAGCCTCCTCTCCTAAGGCAGGAAGCATTTTGGACAAGGGGAAATGGCCCCAAGCTGTGCCAGGGGAGCTTCAGATTGGATATTGGGAAAAAATCTCTTCACTGAAAGAGTGATTAAGCACAGATGGAGTGATCATCCCTGGGAGTGTTCAAAAACTGAGAGGATGTGGCACTTTGCAATATGATTTGGTGGGCACGGGGCTATCCAGTCTAAGGTTGGACTTGCTGATCCTGGAGAATTTTTCCTCAGATTCTCTGGTTCTTTATCCACTTTTCTTCAAAGGACAACAGAACTGTGCTATTAGGTGTCTTCCATCAAGCTTTCAAAATACCATATGGTGTCCTACCTGCACAGGTTTTGCACACATATCTACACTGCTCTGAGATCTTTGGGAAATCAAATTGCTCCCAAGAAATTACTCTTTCCAGCCTCCAAAGAGAGGGTTTACAGGTAAACTCCAAAATTATTTGAGAACCATAGATTTCAATGCAAAATCCAATTTTTTTTAACTTGCCTCTGAAAGCAATAAAGGCTTTAGGGCAGTCAATTCCTTAAGGATGTAATTTTCCAGGTAAATCTAGAACACATAGATCTATATCCTTATTCTTCACGACATAAGCCCCTTTAAGTCCAGGTTGCTGCTAAAAGACTTGGTTTCATCCTTTTCAGCCTCAGCCACATGTTATTTCTCTGTCCTTTTGCCAGCTTTTGTGCTCCTGGACCTTCTGGGTGAGCTGGTTCTGCTTGTTGATCCAGCTGAAAACCAATCATACAAAGTGCAGGAGCACAGCACGGGAAGGAGAAGGGTATGACTGTCATCTTTTGGCAGTGATGTGGCATTAAAAGGGTTTAAATCAATTAAGAATCCACATCCTTTCCCAGTAAATACGATCTTTGGAAAACACAAGATATCTAATTTTTTCTTTTTTAATATCTGCAAAAGAAAAAGTAAGATTAACCTCTGTTTTTTCTGCTACTGTTAAAAAAATGATCAGAAAAATACAACCAGCATTGTGATGGAGTTGTTTTTTCCTCTTACTTTTAAATTTAAAAAGATACAAGTCCTTTCTTGTCTGCAAGGCTTTGTAATGTCTGGAAAAAACAGACAGTTGTTGACTACCCAAGAGCTGAGAGCAGAAACCAAATAAGCAAAGGGGAAGGGATTTCTGGTCTGGCTGTTTCAAAGACAAATCTTCGGCACAAATCTCACAGCCATGAGTATGGTTAAATTCTGTGATATATTTTATTCTGATCTGACATTCCTTGTTAACAAGTATTCAATTTTGGTGACTAATCAAAGTCTGGGAGTTAGGAAACCTTTGATAAGAATTTCTTCTATATAGAATCATAGAATCATTTAGGTTGGAAAAGACATCTAAGACCACTGATTCCAGCTATTATCCCTTGACTGCCAAGTTCACCACTAAACCACATTCTTGAGTGCCATGTCCTCTGAGTTATCCTAGCCTGGATGGTCTCTGTTTCTGTGGTATAAACAAATAGAAAAATACCATTAAATAAACAAGAAGTCCAGAAGTCCAGGCCTTTTAGGCATTCTTAACACATTACAAGAAAGCAAATCAGTCACAAAGCTAATTGCTAAAAACCCCACAGAAAACAAATAAAACCTTTGCAGAGTACATTAAACACTGTAATACACCAAAGAGATTATTTCCCTATTAAGAACACAGCTCTTTATTTATTCAAACACAACTATATCTTCTGGCCACAATACTGCTGAATATAACCATGGGGAGGGTAAAAAACTGAGGAAGAGGAAGGGCTTTGTGGTTTCACACTGGGCAATGTCCAGCTCCTGTCTGTAAAGCATCTTTTAGGTGAGTCCCTATCCATCAGTCACACAGAGAAGGAGGCTGCAGAAGAATCCACAATTTCCCTTGCTGCTGTGTCCCTGACTGACATTTTTCTGTGTTCTCTTAGGAGATACCTCCTCTCCCATCCCCGTTTGCAGTGTAGGAGACATGAGGAAGTGTAGGAAGCCCTTTCATGCTCCAAATCAAAGGATTGGCAATGCGGGGGTCTTGCTCTGAGTAGTTGCCTTGCTGTCGACAAATTTGCAAGAGGAACATGCAAAATTCCTGCCTATGGAAACTCAGAGGAGGAAAATACTCCAGCACCTCATGAGAAGAGCAGTGGAAAAATTTGTTGAGAAATATTTGCATGGTTAAAGCGTTTGAGCAGCCTCAGATTCGCACCACAGCGCAGTGTCCCTGCTGTGAGAGACTTAGAGACTTTGAGACTTTCCTCCTGCACATCTTGGAGGTTCTGCACATGCCAGGCTTTCCATCAGCCCCAGAGAGATGAGACAGCAGCATATGTAGAATCAGTCACCCAAAACCAGCCAAAACCAGGCTGGTGCTCTGCTACCCTGCCCTGCAGTGAGCCCTGGGTACATCTAACACCACGACAGCACAAAATCTCAAATCTCACAGCTCCAATTCTGATTATATGGCATTTTCTCTGGATTTTTACAAGTCCATGGGTAAGATAAGGATTCTGTTGCCTCTCTTATAAGGGTTGCAATAACTATCATTAGTGCCTTCTTTCAAAACTATATCAGAGCATTTTGTGTCACATTTCTCCTGCCTTTTAACACAGATGTGGCTTTGAGTTGGGAAACTGAGGATGTCTCTTACCTTCCAGGGCACTGGTGATGATGCTGACAGCACTCACTGCCCTCTGCCTCTGAAAGGGCTCATCTGAGTGGTCCACTGAGGGCCGGTGGGGCATTAAAAGCTGTTTCTTGCTTGCCTCGTCCGAGGGGGAGGTCTGTTTAAAGGAAAACACTGGATCAGCACAGTGAAATCAAGGCAGATACTTGGTAGAAATTTCAAAAATGCCTAAGCATTAATTTTGTCACCTGAAGAGTCTAAAACTCGCTGACTTCTGAGCTAAAGACATGCTGGTGGGGCACAGCTTTTGAAAATGGCACTTTGAGCAATTTTGGAAAATTTTTCTGCCCTTCACCTTCATGTAAACTGGGTGAAAAGAAAGGAATGCTTACAATGCCAGAGGAATAGCAGTGCTGCTTTCCCATGCTCTTTGCTTGTGAAAGAAGGCCTGCTTAATTACATTAATTAATCCATTATTTCTGAAATGTGTTAAGTATTTAATTATACAGCTAGGAAAGGAAAAGGGCGTGGGTAACAGCTCCATTACAGACCTCTGATATCATACCAAGCAAACTGACTCCCTAACACATGTTTTTCCTTGTTCTGAAACACTGCCAAATCTCAGGAACATATTGTCATAGTGGTGATCTTTGGTGTTATGGATTCTGAAACTCCATAATTAGGGGAGAGACTTAGCTTCTTTTTCTCAGGAAAAAAATAAATAACCTAACCCTTGTTCTCATGTTTCTGAAGGAAAAGCGAAAAAATAAAACATCCCAAAGAAATCAAATACCAGAAAAACAGAACTCCCAAACTGTCTTTGTTTAATGTCTCATTTTAAATTAGTTTTATACTTTTTGTAGGCTTGGGTTTCTGAAGTCGGACAGAAATGCAGTATAGCTGAAGACACACACTGCATCAAACACTTTATATTGTCAGCTCACAGGAGGAAGATGTTAAGGCTTTTATTATTACAAGCTCCCACTTCATATAGAGAACAAATCCCACTTGGTTTACTCCTCCAGATCCCACACAGGTGGAAACAAAAGTAGTTGAGGTGTAAGAATATGGGAAAGCCAGATTCAACATCATTCTCTGTCACAGACCTCCTGGTTAAGACCCTCAGTTTTCAAAAAAAAAGTTTAACAGCCCCTGGCCTGGTCCTCAAGCATCCAGGCTGTGGGGTCTGAGACACTGTGTAACAAGACAGGTGCAGATGGATGGATCCTGATGGCTCTTGTGTTATAGCCCAAGGAAATAGGAAATGAGAAGAAATCCCTACAAAGATGAGAACCTCTGGTTTATTCATATCAGAGTAGCTGCTTTAGTTTCTCCATAGACAAATGAGAATGAATGGAATGAAACTCAGTCTTCTGGATCTTCTCATCACTTGGGTCTGAAATGGCCATGACCTGATCAGCACCTGGGATGCCAACTGAGATGTGCCAAAAGCAGCAGCTCCACAACTCTGCTGTTTGTGCCCAGGGACCCAGGATGCCCCCTCCTCACCATTTCTCTACCAAAAATGCTCTTCAAGAATGACAATTCCACAAGAAAAGCAAGAAACAAAGGTGCTGAAGCTCTACGAGCTGTCCTTCTGGACTGTGACCTCTGCAGGGCAGGGGATATCCCCAGCAAAGGGCAAAGATGTTTGGCCACTGGTTGACGATGAAAATTATAACCAGGATGCTGGTCCCAGGTCACTTCAAGTACTGCAGTTAAAAATACCAATCACTGCAAGAGCAGAGGAGTAAGGACTTTGAAAGCAAGCACTTAAAACATTAGCTGGGCCAGAAGAGCAGTAATGCTCCAAAATGGCCTTTTTTTTTCCCCTCTAAAATGTCCTTTTAAAGAAAAACCCAATTGAATCTGCTCATTGTCCATTGAGTTACTGACAAAGTCATCTCAAAAGGAAAGTTATAATCAGAAACTCTTCAAAGAGAGTTGTACTTGTGCACAATAAGAAAACACTCTCTCCTCAGCTTAGGAGCCAGGGAATACCAGGAATGTTTCAGATGCATTAGTTTGCTTGATTTCCTTCACCTCAAAAACATCCAATAAAAACCAATGAAACAACAAATGTTTTATTAATGAAGAAAGCCTCTACAAAATTGCATAATCATTCACAGCAGTTTGGAATACATAACAAATACGTGGTACCAAAAAGAAGTAGCTAGACAGGGTGAAGAAAAACAGGAGGGAGACAAGTTTTTGAGTAGAATAAATTAAAAAAAAAAAGGAAAAGGAAAAGAGGAAAAAAACCCAAACCACAGTTTGCCTCTGTAAAATGAACCATAAGAAAACCTCAAATTTCAAAACTCTCAGGATTATTTCACTCTTTTTAAGATTTAATATCTTCCCATCCTATCTGACCTAAAGCATAGGATGTACCAGTAACATGTCATCAGACAACACCAAGAGTCCTTTATCTGAAAGCCACCTTTTATTCACAAGTGCAAAGTGGTAGAAATCCAAAGGAAAAATATTCAGAGGTTCATTCTTCCTACTTTTTAAAACATTTATTTAACTAAGCCAAGCCCCTGTTCCCTGCCAGCCCCCTGGCACCAGGCACACAGCAGAGGTTCATCCCTAGAGCCAGGACACAGTGTGTGGCAGGCAATGCCACTGGGCAGAGATTTGCCAACAGAGCAGTAAATCCATCACGGAGTCACTTTGTCACTCACTAGGAAGAATTTTTCCAGGAAAGAAAGTTTCCATCCAGGTGAATAGCTTAAAATTATTAAAGCTGCTTAAGGAAGGTCATAAGCTTTTGCCCTATGTAAATAATAGATATGAGTGGGTTTGGGTTTATATTATTATTATTTATTTTAGAATAGAGATAGCTGATAGTCACACAAGGAACTGGCAGCTTCTGCACTGTGAGACAGAAACAATTCCAGGAACTGGACAAGCAGGAAGCATAAAGGTTACTATCATCTCTGAGAGCACTCACACAGGCACAGTTGCTCATTGTACTTATATTTCTATAAAAATTAAGCATAAAATGACAGCAGTGCCCACAGTTATGCAAGGAGTCTCCCTAGGATCCAGATGAGAAATCACAACAGAGTTAAACATAGACACCTCCAGCAGGACAAGATTATTTGTGTTGCCCCCTGATTGACTGGAAATGTTCCTCTTTCGGATTAGCTAAATTCTATAGAGACAAATATACTATTCAGTAATTTACATGTAAATGACGATGCATAACAGAGATATTTTCTTCTCACTGCCTACAGTTTTAAACTATGTCTAAATGATTATGTGAAGATCGGCTTAAACATAGCGGTATTTTTAAAGACCATTTTTGGGAGCCAGGACAGGTTTAATTTTCCTTGTACACTTCAAAATTTTTCAAGCAGAAAAAGAGGTGGTCAGGCCACATCATTAGCAATGGACCCAGTAAGGCACCAGCACAAATATTTAATGAAATTGGAGGTGGCCATAATAGAGCACAGCATTAAAAAGAAACCACCTAATTTTGGGAATGCTTGACTATTTAAAGGGATGCACCTTAAACTAAAGCAGTTTGAAATATTTGTACCAAATCTGAGTGATTTACACTTAGAATGTACAAAAGCAAAGTCTGAAATTAGCAGAAGCCAGAGCCGTGGTGACAACTCTGTGTGACAGCATCAGAGGGCTGGGTAGCTTTTATCCACATAACTTACTGGCGGATTTTTGGATGACTTATTCTGTTGACCTTTATTTCTGAACATGGAAACTGCTAACACTTTCCCTTTTCACCAGTCCTGTGCCAAAGCAAGAAGTGAAAGAGAGAAATTTTACCTCAGGGTGGTTTTAGGATCAACATGAAAACCTCAAACCAATGTGGTCAGCAAAAGCCTTTTATGCTTAGCTGAAACAAAAAGCAAGGTTTTGGTTTTTTTTTTCATTTCTCTTTTTAAAATAATATCACAGAAATAATATAATCTAAAGATAAATCTCTAAATCTTTATTTCAGTCCCTTGATAAACAGCTTGGCCACTCTCCCGGTGTTTCCCCCCCTGCCTAGCAGTGCTCAGCATTTTAAGTTTCCTAGAAAAGAATGCATAAGGGTGACCAAGAGGAAATTCAGGAAAGATTATGTGTACTCCAGCCTCATTGCCCATCCCAAGACCATGTCACAGGCTGCCCTGCCCTGCTCCTGGACTGATGGGAAGCTCTGGTGAGGAGGTGCTCCAGGGAGAGCAAAGCAGTGGGGATCACCATCTAACAGCCAGTGCCCACTTGGAAACCACCACTCTTTCAGTCCTGCATCCATTTCTCTTCCAAAAAGACCCCAACAACTTCCAACCTCTGGAACAATTGTAAAGTCATGTTAAATCAAAAATATTGTGATTTGCCTGGACTGTTACAGAAAAGGCTCCAGTTGGATTTAGGAGGCAAGAAGGGATGGTGTTTTGTGTGTTCCTTAACCCTCTAGAAGTTCTTGACAGCCACAGGTGAGATCTCACTCAGCCTCATCAGAATCCATGGATGAATTGGGCTCCAGGTAAGAGCTCATTAACTAAATCCAACTCTGCTCAAGCATATCAATACCTTGTGAAGGGAGGTGTTATTCTAACCTCTTAATTAGGAAACACAAAGACACAACAGAGCAATGCAAAACCACAAATAAATACTGCAAGAAGGTGCAGAACCTTTAGGTTGTTGTGTGCCCTGAAGTTACTTACCTAATGTATAGATTTTCTCTAAATAAGGCAAAAGCCAAAACCTCACCCAGCAATCAGCAGGAGTGTAAAAACGTATCATTTTTCAAAACATTCGGTTTCAGGTTAAGACAAGAACAATTAAGACTTCTAGCATATTCACCAGGTCCTGCTTATGTCTTATAAGATTTTATCAAACTTACACTGGGGTAAGTTTGATAAAATCAGCAGCTGCACCACTTGAAGAAAACAGGTGGGAGAACAGGACAGACCTGACTGAATCCCCTGCATTTCCAGAAGAGTGGCCAGGACTTGCCATGGGTTTCCTGGGACAAGCTCCCTGCACCCCTCAGACTTGACCACCTGTTGCTGCTCCCCTCCAGGTGATGACTGCTGGACACAGACCTGATTTTGTGAAGGGTGTTTGCAGACCACACTTTCATATTGCACCACTTTGCTCCTCCTGTGACCTCTGCAGGCTCTCTGGCACTGAACCCTCTGTGCAGCTCCCCACAATGCTCCTTGTGGGAACTCTCCAGTGGCATGGGGACACCCAGGGGTGTAGCAAAGTGTGCAGAGATGCACAGGCTCCCTGCAGAGGGTAGGATGTCCCCCTCTTGCTCAGGCTGTGCACAGAAGCTCCTGGGGACTTTCAGGACTACTTTGATGCAGATGAGCTCATGGGCAGGTGATGCTCAGCATGGACCATGCTGACCACGGCCAGCAAACCTGATGGCCATCAAGACTGCCCCAGCTAATGAGGCTGATAGGCTCTAGCACCATCCATTATTTAGATAGCCTAAATTCCTCCCTTTTTACTCGGCTGGATTTAGGAATTAGGGAGAGGAGATGGACCGTGCAAACACACTTGGTTTCTCATGGAAACCCACTCATCCATTGGTGCCAAGCAGCCAAGGCCATCTGAAGAGCATTTGAAACTGGCTTTTTTATCTCTACATGCTTTTCTGCATCCAAGTGCCAGCATGTCACGACTTTGAGTCACCAGCCTGAATAATGGGATAACCTGCTGCAGCCAGTTCTCTCTTGGGAGAGGGCAGCTGAACTGCACAGATGTTTTCTTGTCAGCTCAGCTGCCACCAGCAGCCATTCCTGTGGGCAAATGGCCTTTGGCTGGGACAGGGGGTACCAGTTGCAATGACACAAAGGCATGGAAGTTGTTCATTGTGGTCCCAACCCAACCACTTTGCCTGGGGTAAACTGTTGAGGGTGAGTATTGCTAAAGCTGATCAGGCTAAAATGCTCAAAAGTGGATAGTGACTGTTTGTGCTTTCCTGGAGAAACCTGAGGAGGATCCACTTTGGAATAATTTGTGACAGCTACGGGCTAAGTCACTATTTGTGACTGAAGGGCTACAGGTTGAAAATGCAAAACCAGAGATGGTCAGATCTTGTGTGATGTTTCCTCTGTCTTTTAAATCTGAAGTGCTCCTCCAAGCTTTCCCCAAATCAGAATTCAGTGATTTCCTCCCTTAGCAGCACTCTGATGGGTCTGTGTTATGTTCATCTGATACTACTCAGCCTCATGGAGTGACCTAAAAAACTGCATCTTCAAAAATCTAATGCTGTAAATTGTGGGTTTTTTCAGCTCCATCTACTCAGGTGTTCCATTTGCATGAGCAAAGCCACAGTTACCCCTCAGGAAGCTGCAAGTCAGGGCTTAAGCCATATTACAGTGATGCTTTTTCATGGACTGGCCCTTCATTTCTTGCTCATGAAAGATACAACAGATAGCCCAAGTGGGTCCTTTTCCACCATGAGCTCACACTTGTTCAAAACAAATAACAGCAGCAGGGTCAGTGAGGTTAATGAGGTAACTGCAACATCTTTCTTCTACCTTCCCCAAACATATCAAGAGATTGTAAAAATAAACCAGAGCTGCTAACGAAGAACAAATTCACCTACAAATTTTGACATGAAAAAGGTGAAAATCATCAAATGCAAAGCCAAGAAACATGCTGATTTATCTCCAAGCACGCTGAGGGGTCAGATTTGCTATTTCCTTCTGCCTGAGCCACAGCTGAGGGTGCACGTTTGTGCCCCATGCCTACAACTCCTGTAGCGAATACATCTGTACAGCAATGGGCCCCTTGCCAATCAGCTTTTAACTCCAGCTCACATTTTCTGGATAGATTAGATACCAAACCTGTTTTGCAGAAGACACAACATCCTTCACATTGCATCACTGGATGAGCATCTGTTACTGTAGTGCCTGGGTGTTATTTCCTAGATGGCCAGGGAGCCACCAAGTGAGCTCACCCACCCCAGCCATTCAATTTTCAACATCCATTTTTTCAAAAGGCAGGAAGCTGACAAATGAAAATAAATGCCAGCAGAGCTCAGAGCCTCCCTGTCACCTCAGGACCCAGTCCTGTAAAATACCGATATTTTCTGTGAAAGGTTGAGTGCTCTTGTGCTTTGCTAAGCTTTTTCTGACAGCTGGGACAGCCTCAGCAGCCTGCAGAGCTGCTTTCCTTACAGAGAAAAAGGGGACATCCTCTACTCATCTACTGAGGTCTTATGACTTTGGTTCAGAATTTTTTTTTAAACAGATGCACAAATTTCCTTACCCAGCTTCTTTAATACACTTTTTTTTTTTTTTTTTT
>VXAX01003645.1:820863-924823 GCA_013399835.1 Leptocoma aspasia
TTTTTTTTTTTTTTTTTTGCACAAAGCTAAATCCAGTAAAACTTCCCTATCTACAAACAGCATTTCTGTTGCTCAGTTGTTTACAGAATTATCTCAGGACTGGTCATCCTTGTCCACAGAGAGTAAAAGTGGGATTAAATGAAGATGTGAACATCCAAAAAAGCAGCAGCAGTCTCAAAACTGTCAACAAAACAGATAATTCTCACACCAACCAGTTTCCCACATGTAGCATGGCCCCTTCTCTCACATGTGGTGTGAGAGTCTATTTGCAGAACTACAGGGAATGCCCAGATAGGTGAGGAAAAAAATTCAGTCCAAACCCTGAAAGGAACAAAGCTGCTTGGCTCCAGAGGAAAAAAAAACACAACTGTTTCTCAATTTACTGATAATCTGACACCACAGCTGGGATCCATCTTACTCACCTTTCTCTTTAGGAGACACCTTGGCTAATACATGTTATAATCACATTTGGTTTTTTCCCCCATCAACATAACCTGGTTTTGGCACCTTGTTGCTCTGAGTGGGCTTTATCTCACCTAACTTAAGACTCATGGTTAAAGTGAACAGAAAAAGGCACTTCCAAGGAGAGAGATTATTCTGGTCCATTTTTGATCCCTAAAATGAAATAAATCCTGGCCACACTGAGTGTAGTAGTGACCTCCATAATTTTAAAGACTGTTGAGAGAGCTTCAATGCAGATTATCTACATAAGAAAAGATAAATTCCCACTATCTCAAACTAGCAACCTGTCCAGATTGCTCTGCCTGTGTAGCAGCTATTTCCAAAAACGCCATCTTGCAACAAAGATGCTGGCAATCTGCAAAAGGGCTGAAATCTTTTGATCATCTCCTCACATTTCCTGGGTGTTATTTGAACTGGATGCTAAACCCTTCTGGGAACTACCTTTGGACTGAAGGAACAGCCCTCCTCAAGTAGCCCAAGAGAAGACCAGAGGTCAGATGCAAACAGAGACCAAACAGAGAGAGAAAACACAGTCTCAAGATGGCAAGACTCACTGAATCATTTAAAAACTTTAAATTTCTATCCACCAGACAATGTCAGGGTCAGGTATTCAAAAGTCAAAAGAAATCAAGTTTAAAAAGGTCCCTTCAAGAAAAGAAAGTCTGTGTCAAACTCAAGATGTAGGTATTTGCCTCCTGAGAGCTCTGAAGAGAAAATCTCACCAGAAGGCATGAACCTCCCTGATGAGGCACTAGGCACACATTTCTCTGTGAGTTAACTCACTGTCTTCCCACCCTGCCTGGAATGGTGGGTCTGGGTTTCTCACCGTAGACTCCATATGATGCCAATAAATCACAGCAATCTCCAACAACATTTAGAAGGAAACGAGAGCGTGAATCACATACAAAAGTTATAAAGTACTCACCAGGTCGCCTGTCCCAGGCTTTTCCATAATAACTGGGGGGAGCAGTAACCCTGCAGGAGAAGTAGGGTCTGGGTTGAGTGCCCCGGTGCCTCCTCCTATCAGGGAAACCACACCATTGCAATCCACTGAGCTGTTCCTTTTGCCCGTCTGGGTGTAGTTGGGAGTAGTAGGGTGAGAACTATGGCTCACTTGACTTTGCACGCTTGGACGCCTCCCAGATCTTGGAATTAAGAGGGAGCCCCGGTGGCTTTCATTTTCCCCAGCGATGCTGATCTCATCATCGGCAAAGTCTGTCTCGGAGCAAGTGTCTCTGCCACGGAGTCGGAAACTGAAAACGCTTCCGTGGCTGGTTCTGCGCTTCACCAAGTTTGCACTGGGACCATAACTAATGCCAAGGAGAGTCTGGAAACCCCCAGAAAGGAAAAAGGGGAAAGAGAAACAACATTTTGCAACATGTTTTCAGGAGCGAGGAAGTTCTGGGGGGAGAGCAGTAAGTTCCATTTTAAACCAAGCGCTTCAGAGAAAGAGAGACTTAATTACAGGTATTCAGACTTGGCAAAGTTAAGAGGTTGGACAGTCATTCCTAGCCTTTAGGTATTTGTCTAGCACTTGACAATTAAAGATGTACTGAAATAGGAAGGAACAGGTCAAGGTGGCATTCAGCTCACAGTGTGATACTTCCTTTGCTTCTACTCCCTCCCGTGGGACAAGTGCCAGAGGACCTGGGAAGGCAGCACAAGGAGTGGAAGACAGGAGCAGGGAAAGGGGATCCAGCTCCAACCTACTGCATTATCACACATCTTCATAACAGCTAGGGAAGGAACAGTGCAGTGGGAGAAGAATAGATAAAGAAATAGGGCAGGAAATGAACTGCAGGGAAAATGAGAAGAAGAGGGAAGAAGAAGAAGCAGAATACGACGGAAGAAGGTGATAAAAGAAAAAGAAAAAATAAAACACAAAAAACCAAACAAATCAAGAGCAAGAAGAGGGATATGGTTTATTAGTTTGTAAAATTATTATCTCAATGCACATGGCTGCTTAAGGGCTAGGTAACCTCAGTACACAGCAGTCTCCCTCACTTAAATATCAGCCTTGACGATCCACTCTGACGTCAGCTAGTGAGACTGCAACTCTGCCAGAGCATCAGCAAGATGTAGCCAAGGACTAAACACACCTAAAATCCGGCAGAGTAAAAAGGATCTTCAGAAAATGTGTAAGGAATTCAAGTCTATGCCTTTCTCTTCTCTCTAAAGAGGAAATTACTGGAGTAAGAGCATTTAGGCAGAACATATTTTTGAATTTATGGCTGCACAGAATTTCCAGCTTCTTCAGAACTTTCCCATAAGCCAAGTATCTATGAAGAGAGGTCAGGTTGCCACAGCACCCACAAACCAGACAAATCAAATGAAGCCTGATTTCATCCTGTGCTGTAGCTTACACCACTGTGTTATGTAATGATGCTATTTAGTGACACTGGTACATGGAGGAGTACAAAACCCAGGCTCTTTCTAACTAAAAACAACCCTTTTGGATTGCTACCAAATTTCAGCTGGTCAGAAATCCATGCCTGGGTTTCCATGGCACAGTCATTGAGACTGATTTCTGATGGCAACACACTTCCAGCTGCTAAGATAGCATCTGAATGATGACTCAGCCTTATTCCCTCCAACCATGCCAGACACAGCCTTGCAGAGAAGATTTACTATAAGCTTTGAAATGTGTCTCCCATGCTTCTCATGCATATGACATCCAGGGGCGAAAAGTGAAAAGAAGGAATATTAATCTGAGAAATAAACTGAAAATGCACAGCTCTAATCCACGGTGCTTCTGGCACGTGGTGTCCTGAAACCCACCCAGAATGAAACTAAAGAGCAATTCTGGGTTTAGAAAAGGTGCAATTTGTTACACAACCCTCTTGACCAATGAGACAACAACAGAAACAATTGGATTAAAAAATGCATGTCATCTACAGAAATCCAGCTCTGGGTAAATTTCGTGAGCTGGGGAGTCATTAATTGGTCACATTTACTTACACCACTTACATGTTTTCTATGAGCTTTTTATGGCTGCCAAGTATCCCTAAATTCACTGACAACAAAATAGAAAAGGACTTAGCCCATTACATGGGTATTCAAAACAGCAAAACAAACTGATTTAAACTTTGCCCTCAGTTAAACAAAGACAACTTATCTGGAGCTATTTATGATCGCTTGATACATACAGCATGGGCAGATTCATATTCATGCATGTCAGGAACATTTACATAAAACCTTATTTAATAACACTGTCACTCTGTTTTTCTTCCCTGCAACAGAAAGTAGAAACAAGTGCCACAAAGTTTTGACTTGGAGGCAACTAGCAAAAGAATATAAAAATGTTAATAATGTCTTTGTGTAATAGTTAAAAAGCCCTCAGAGACAAGTTTCTTCCTTTTCTCCTCCTCTCTTTTATTTTTAAGCTTTGTAGGTTTCCACTATGATATTTTTTTATCTCTAGTAGGGATAGGACAGATATAATCAGATGAATGAAAGAAAATAAACCAGATTGAGGGTAATCTTGAAGCAAAAAAAAAAAGGAAAAAATTGAAAAAAACAGGTTTATAAAAATGCTTAATGGGCATTTTGAATTCATTTAAAAATTAAAGTGGTAATATGTTTCCTTCCACTGTTCTAGTACAGACTGTATGCTGTATCTGCTGTGTTAATATCAGTTATGATATTAAATATCTGTTTCTTCTGAAATTTCAGTTTTAATTGCATTGTTCAGAGCCTGGCCTGACCAGGAAAGTACAGTGTGGAACAAGTGATGTTTCAGACCATGGCTTACCATCCTCCTTTGACCATCATCATAGTCACACTTGGGATTCCTTTGGTCTTCCCCATACTCGTCTGCCCCCAAAGATTTCTTTTTCTTTCTCTTATTTCTTCTTTCTTTCGCACTTTTAGGTGACATTTCCAATGAGCTGAGTGACATTGAATCAATTCCTTTAGCTGCTAGTGCCTAAATCAGAAGATTGTAGAAGGCATAAATATCGTTATTTCAGGATTTCAGTGAAAACTACTACTGCGCAGAAATTACTTTTCATTTTAAATTTTAAGGTTGTATAGGAGAGATATTAAAAATTTCAGGAGATAAGTAATCATGAAATTTAGGAATGGCTGCATAAAAAGATGGCTTTTATGTGGAGCTCCCACACAAGACTGTTGGACATATGAAGGAGCAGCCTGTGTGCACACGCCGTGCACACATCTCTAGATGTGTGCAGGCAAAGAAAAATCTCAAGCTGGGGAACNCATGAAGGAGCAGCCTGTGTGCACACGCAAAGAAAAATCTCAAGCTGGGGAACCTCAGATTAAAGTCCCCCTGGACTTCAGCCCTTTGAAAGGCTGGACAGGAGGGCAGCCCAGCTGGCTGCTGGGGTTTTCCCTCCCCTGCCCCAGAGGGATGCTAGGAACAGCAGGCAGCTCAGCTGGCACGTTTCTGTAAACACTTATCCCGAGCAGCAGCGCAGGCAGCTGCCATCAGAGATGCAAAGAGAGAGCCATGGGCTTAACTGGAGATAAGGTGGCCTTTGCTGTGCCACGTGCTTCCATGCTGTGCTGGCTATCTGCTGGGATCTCTGCAGGAGCAGGCTGATAACACACCAGCTGCTGGGAGCCCTGCAGAAGCCCAATTCCAAAGCCTGAGTGCTCAAAGCCACAGCCCTGGGAGCAAACGAGCAGCCAGGAGGAAGGATTGATAGGAGCTGGGAGAGCTGGGACCCCGTCCCCAGCACAGGCAGGAGGGGTGAGGGGACTCTGGGCACGAGGGTCAGGTTTGGAGGTGCTGGAGAACCAGTGGTGGCCACATCAGTGGCCAGGAGACCAGCCCAATGCAGAGCCCCCAGCTGAAACACCTGAAGAGGGGGAATTGTTAAGAAAAGCCTCTCCCGGTTCCCCAGAACAGGAGAAACAGATGAATCCTCAGTGCTATTGTCTGTAAGCCACTAGAATCAAACAGGCAATCATCTCTCCACTGCAAAATACTCCCTTCCTCCCACAGGCATCAGTCCAAGGAAAGTGAAGGCACTTAACAGCCGTGTAAAGAATCAATCATGTATTTCAAGGAGTAGCGGTAGCTCTATCAAGCTGAGAGCACAACAAAACTTAACTCCTGTGGGAAATATCTTTCATAAGCAAGCTGCTTAGAGCAGAGAGGAGGGCTCAGACACTGGTCTAGGCTGTTTGGTTGGGTTTTTTTTCTTTTTTTTTTTTTTTTTTGAGTCAATTGATTTAATTGCTATGCTGAAGTGCTTTCTCTTCATAAAGATTTGGCAAGTCTTTTGGCGTTAAGCTCAGATTTAGGAATGTGTTAGACCAATTGTATAAATTGACTGATAGTCCCCAAGCAGGTCTATCAATTATATCTCTGCTCCCTTTATACTGCACATTATAAGAGCTGGCCTGAACAGTTTTGGTTTTCCTTTTTGATTGCTGTCATATTTTGTTGATCTAGAAAATATTGCAGGTTGTGCTACTAAGCATGCTGTACTCATACGGCAAAATAAGCTAATTTTTACTTTCTTAGCATTTTCTTACCTATTGCTTGAATTGTTTCTGCACTCAATACCTCTCTCAGATATTGAAAAAGGATTTGGACTGAATTGCTCCTCAAGGCATGGAGGACCATAGAATCACAGTACAGCTTGTGCTGGAAGGGAATTTAGAGTTCATCCACCCCCGCTGCCATGGGCAGGGACACCTTACCAGTTTCCTCAGTGCTCCAGCCAGCCTGGGCTCGAGGATGTCCCCATGTCCTGCCTATCTACCCCTTCTGTTTGGGTTCCTGTGGCTGGACCATGTCCTGTTCCTCAGGCACTGCAGGCCATAACCCACTGCAACAGCTCCAGGGGCAGGAAAGGTGTGTGGGACCAGGCATACCTGGCAAGGACATGTGATGGCTGAAGGATGGCAGGAAAGCTTAGCTCACATGAGCCTGATATGAAGATTACACAAAAGAGAGCCCTTAAGGCAAGAACTTAGTGGTACAGTGAGAAAGTCAAAACCAAGGTCTTGATCGAGGTTTGGAGAACCAGATCAAAACTGAGTAGCTCTGACTGGGGTGAGATATCTCAGCAGGACATCTGAACGCTCCATGGTGCAGCCACCCAATTCCCTCTCCTGAGCCTCTTCTTCCAAATGAAGAGATGAGATCTACTTTGAGATGCCAGGAGTTGCTTTGCAGAATTACTACTGAACTTCATTAGTGAACACCACGGACTCAAATCACTCCACTCCTGAATTTCCTTCCCATAGAACTAGGATAATACTCCAGGAGTATTGCAAATACAAAGGAGCATTTTTGAAGAACGTGGAGTCTGAGCAGTGGCAAGAGGCACTGAAAAACCTTGGAGGATATTAGTCACTTCCTCTTCCAAGCAGGCTTTGGCTGCCTGAACTGGGAAGTCTGCTTGAGCTGGCCTAAAGCAACACAAGGAATGATGAGAAAGCAAAGAGCTGCTCTCAGGTCATGTCCTGTCCACCCTTTGCACTGAACAGGGCACAGGGAAGGTGGGAAATGGTTGGCTGAAGAAAAGGCTCTATTATAAAGCATATAAACAAATGGGAAAAATTCAAGTTTTTCAAAGAGGCAACTTTCTTTTTGGCACATTATGCTTTCCGGGCTTAATGTTCCTTTTTTGTGTACATACAGGCTTAATTGAAATCAAAGCCTTCAAAATGAAATTCTTAAATATCTTTAATTATAGTTGAGGCTACCAAAGTTGACTGTTATTAGGAAGAGCTCAGCTGGAGTCAATACGCACGAAAATTTGTATAAAATAGGTATGAGTTGGAGCTCAGTTTGTTCCCCTGGGTTATGGCAGAGTTACTCTGTTCAAAGTCGCTGTATATGGACTAAATTGCCTTTACCTATTACTTAAACTATCAAAGAGGATCTTTAAAAGTACTTAAATGATTCATAAGCCACTACTAGCACTTTGTCAAGAGTGAATTGCATTTTCTATTTTCTTTCCAAGGATTTAAATGGGCTTTGGATTAGGCCCTGAAGCCATGTGTACCCAAAAGAAAATTATGTATATTAGTTTATATTGTGTTTCAAGGATTTATTTCTCTGAACTACAGTGCCACGTGTTATTTCAGACTAATTTTCTTATTGTCTTCTTGTTTACAGCCCCTAAAATGTTCTCTTCTACTGTTTAATAAAAGCTTTCTACCCCGCACAAACCACATGCAAATTAAATACTGTTATTAAGGCTATAAGGCTACATCCACCATTTGGCCTCCCTGGCTTGTTTAAATTTATGACATAACATTAAATCCATACCCTTTGCATAATTTGCAGATCTTAACCCCAAGATCTGCCTGTTTACTTTTCCAGGAATGAAGCCGTATGTGCTTCAAAGAGGTCAATCTACACCTTTACCTTCATTATCAAACAATTGGGTATTTATGGTAGGTTGAGCAAGACAGTGAGGAAATTATTGTGTGCTAAAGGGGTGGTGGAAGGAGGTTCAGCCGGGGCTCTGGCTGAGCTACCAAAACAGCTGGGTTGTACTCAAATGCAGACGTAGTTTTGCCATCATTAAAACATCTCACATGCCAAACTATATTAATTTTCTCTGCTGGCATATGTGGCATGGTTAAACCAGTACAGTTCTGGATATGTAAACCCCAAATGGTCCCACTCCTAAGAGGGAGAACTATAGTTTTTCTTTCACCAAAAAAAAAAAAAAATTGCAATAACTTTGTCCAGTAGAATAAACATTAAACTGCTTTCAAGCAAACTCATACTTTGCTTATCACACAAATGTAAAATAAAGAGGACACGAATCCCAAGGTAACATGTGTTCAAGTCACCCAAGGCTAATCATGTCACATAGTTCACTGACCTCCTGCTCTTTCTTCAACATCTCCATGGCTTCCCGAAACTTTCTTTCCTTCTCCTCTGTTTCAGCAATAGTGGCTTGGTTCTGCTCCTCATATGCCATGGCCACAACAGCCAGAATCAGGTTGACCAGGTAAAACGAGCCCAGAAAGATGACCAGCATGAAAAAAAGCATGTAGATCTTCCCAGCAGATCTGAGAGTCTGTAAGTGCAAAAGTAAAATTACACTGATTCATAATGTTTTTAAAAAGAAAAAAAATAAGAAAAGAAGGGGTTTCTTTTAAAATTAGATTCATAATGTAATTGAATTCAGCCTTTGTTAATAGTTCAAACAGAAAGCCTTTGATGAGAAATGACAACCACATACAAGGAAATAATCTCCTCACCAATAAATTTTTATACCTTAATCAAAAATTGTGTGCCTTGCAGTGAATTAATTTCTAAAAGAATAATGCTTTCAATGCTTTCCTTCTTTTCAAAATATCTCTGCTGGTTTTCTTTTAGAATAGATATTAGAGTCAGTTGCAGTGAAAAATTCCCCAACAGTTCAATCTGGTTTTGTCTGATGTGTAGAAACCATCCAAGTGGGATTCATGTTAGATCCCTTCAGATGTCTACAATCCAGGTCCTTTTAAGGGAGAAGAGTACAGGTTTAGGGTGCAACTCAACCAAATATCATTGAGACATCTGTGTCAGGACAAGAAGAAGCAGACCTCAGGCTCTGTTGAATGTATCCTGGTTCGTCATCAGATTTATTGGCATAACTGGAATTTAGGGGGACAACTTATGTGTAACAGATATGTAACAGATATGTCCCATGCTCAGTGAGTTGATACTACTGACAGGAAACACTGTGTGATAGTATAAGGTCAAATAATAAAATTGAGTGATGTTCATCCTAATTTGCCGTGACAGTTTCTGTCTTCCAGAGTTGTACATGTATCTCTGTGTCAAGTAAGTGAATACAGCTGTTTAAAGAATCTTCAGTTTGGTTGTTTTACATTTTCCTGAAGTGAAATTGTGTAACTGGCTGTATGTGAGGCTGAAATCCCCCAAATCTGCAGCGATGCTTGCCTCAGTACCTTCAGAGTAGTTCTGTCAACATTATCCCCTGATTTCCATATGATCAGGTTCCAGTTTTGGCAGGTTTGAGGTGCAGCAGCAAGTCATCAGTGGCTTCATGGACAGAGAATGTAATTCAGTACCAAACTGGCAGATGTAGTTCTTTGGGGTTTGCACATATTTCAGGAAATGCATGCTGAAACGAGCATTTACTCAGAGACCACCTTGCATGTGGCTGTGGGTTGAGTCTGGATCTATCTGTGCCTCTGTCTGTCAGGTGTCCATGACGAAGAGCTTGCAGCAGAGAGAACTGAAATGCATCATGTAGTTTTGCCATTTTCTGAATTTGTGTTCATCACCATCCCTTGCAAAACCAGATATGACAAGAACACAGGTGCTTCTCTGGCCTTTTCTTCAGCTGGACTCAAAAGATTAACTTGTGTTACACTACCCACCAAAAAATCACCAAGTGGTGATGTGGTGATCTTCCTTAAATGGCGAACTTCATTTAGATTCAGGTGAATCAGTGTCTTTCTCTCAGTACCACTTTTCCTCGCTTTCCCCAAACACCCGGCCTAATGTCTTCAGACATCATCACTCTTAAGAAAATAAATTACTATTAGAACTGATTGTCCTTCTCCAGAACATCTGATTGTCCTTCTCTAGAACATACACAAAGCACAGTTTACCTAATAACCAGCAATTCTTTATTGTCTTGAACTGTTGTATATGCCACTGTAACAAGATGATGTCTTTATTTATATCTTTTAGTAATAAAATAACCTCATACCTGTTGGTAAAGACGTTCCCAGTAATCTTGAGTCATAAGACGGAACAAGGAGAGAAAGGCCCAGCCAAAAGTATCAAAGCTTGTGTAACCATGGTCAGGATTTTCACCAGCCTTCAGACATATATATCCCTCAGGGCACGTGCTGCAAGACATCAAATACAATCTGTGAGATGCATCTTAGATGGCTCCAACATGGAGAAACTGATTTCTAGGGAAACACATCTAATGCTCTTGGTTAAGGGCACAGGTCATCCATGGGAAGTTCCTTCGCTGTGTAAAACCACAGGAAACGGGTGATGCTACTTCACAACCTTATTTTTTCTTTGAAAGGATAAACAGGAAAATAATAACCATAGCCCAAGCTGCAATGGCAAATAATCACCTAGCATTTCACATATTTTGAATAGACTGGAATTAGGTGCTTAAATATGATTTCTCTTGACACTTATTCCTAATTAAGAATCAAAAGCCTGTCATCTCCTGCTACAGTTGCAGGTAACACTGTGATGGTGAACCTGCTGTTTTGGTTACACAGTCTGACACTGGCTGGACCAGCCTGTGCTATCAGAGCACCTTCCTGATTGCTTCCTTTGCCTGACCTCACTCACCCCCCAAAAGGATTAAATGTTTAATCTAAGAAACCCAGCCCTTTGTTCCACTCACTGCCACAGTCTGGGGTCATGACATTTTTTCTATTTCTGCCAGGAAATGCTTTCCTTGTGTCTCTTGTAGATTACTGTATTAAATGGCATGCAGATAGCATGAATTTTGCTGGCTGTCATTAACCTTTGAGGCTCTTTACAAGTAATTTTCTAGCCCCATATGCCAGAAGAGATAACAAATGCTCTCAGTGGTACTGTGTAAGCACTGAACTGCATCATTAAGTGAAACACAAGGTAGAAGAGATCTTGGGTCGAGGTGCCATCCTCTCTCCCAGAACAGATTAGTCAAAAGCCCCCACGGCTCTTGCACATCAGAAGCCACTCTTACGAGGTATGACCCATTAGAAACTGAAGACACAGAAATATGCAAAGGCTTTCTTCTACATTATCCTAGGAAAAGAATATGAGACCAAGTGCCCTGGAGCCTTGTGGTATTTGGGAATTTTTTTTGGTGAGAACATCTAATATCTGGAGAAGCAGATCTCAGCAGAATGTGCAGTTACAGCAGCTCTCCCTGTTCTCCTAATCCTTCAGATAGAAATGAACCTGGTACAATTCCCTGCAAATTCCAGCTGCCACAACTAGGGATGGTTGGAACATGAGGGATTTTGGACAAGTCACCACTCACATAGATCATATAGCTTTAAGCTTCATTTTCTCCCAGAAAAATATCCTAGAATTTTTCAATCACTGCTACTTTTTTACCAAAGCAGAATATTGCCAGAAATTGAAATGCAAAGAAGAAATACAAATAAAGCAAACTAATTTTTAAAATGCCAGACAGACAAAAGAAAAATTGACCCCCAAGAAAGCAGCGTGTCTCAGTGCAAAAACCAGTCTTCTTTTTCTTTAAAAACTATAATTTTTAGGCAGATATAAAATAAATTTTGCAGCACAGGATAGCAATCTGTATTGCATGTCAAAATGAGAATATATTTTTATACAAATCTATGTTGTCTGCCACCACCATTAGATATTCAACAGCACTTTTAGAATCTTAATTTAATATCAGTAGTGAATCACAAATTTTAAAGTAAGTCTGCTTTGAACACTGATAAAAGGAGTGCTGAAGCATTGCAAAATGTGTGCAGATCCTTGTTTACAGTAGTTTTCAGAAAAAGCAATACAAAATGAACAGCTGATGTTTAGTGAATTAAATGTTACACACAAGTGCGGGTATACTAAGTGATTCTGTCACCTTAGGTTGAGCCAAGTTAGCTTATACCAGTTGAGAATTCAGATAATAACAATTATATCTCACAAAGAAAGAAAAAGAATCACTCCTAATTTTTTTCCCTGCCAGTCTAGAAATGCCTCCTTCTAGATATTTCCTGGTTTGACTACCTATTTTTTTTTCCTAATAAGAGCCACATTTCAATAAAAAATACAGCAACATTACTGAGTTGGAAGATAATAAAATGCAGAAATCTCGTATTTTTCCCCCCTAAAATATGCAGATGTACATTGAATGTCTCTTGTATACCCATGTCCTTTTTTGAGGCAGACTTTTTCACTAAACCTCCTCTCTCCCAAAGGCAGCATCTGCTGTCACTCTGCTGTAGAGATATGAGATTTCTGCCTCTGATCTGCTGCTGCAAAGAGCCTTCATCGCCCGTGATGTGCCACTCAGCTGTTCAGGAGCTCTGAGAAATGAATTCTCCAGGCTCCTGAGAAGGAAATTCCCTTTGCTGGCTCGAAGACAACGTCTCTACACAGGAGACCAACACTTCTGTAAGGCTGATTATTTCTGCCATGAGAAAATGACCACACTCACACACTGGGCTTGCTTGGAAATTTCGTGATCATGTCCAGAGGTGCAGAGTCCTTTCCTTAATCTCTCACTAAAGAGAAATCCTGAGTGGCTCCATTGATCTGGTCTCATTGTTCTTATTTTAACATTATTAATGGCTAAATTATAATTTACTAATGGCTAAAACAACCCAATGCAGCTGAGAGAAACTTTGCTGGTGGTTACTTTAATGGTGGACTTCAGCCTAGGCAGGGCAGTTCATTTGGAAATTGGGCTTCTTTTAGAATAAGTTGCCTAAAATCTTAGGCAAAATGGAAATTTTGCCATTAATATAAATTATTAAGAGGGGTGAGATTTTCCTCTGAATCTCAATTAGTAGAGGGAATTTCCTCTTAATCTCTTCACCTTTTTGAACAAGAGCCTGGGAGAAAGGGGATATTAGGAGCATTGGCTTGAATTTTCAGAGGAATTTCTGGGCACATACTAGAGGATACAAAGTCACTCACATTCACTGTCAATGTTTCTTTCTAGGGAAACTTTTGATGAAGAAGAATTTTCGAGCAAGTGCTCAAAGCACTTTAGTTTGCTTGGAAATCTGTAGGACATGGAAATGTAACCCCTCTGACTGCGAAAGTGAGCAGTGGTACCTCAGGGGAATATTTTCTGTTTATAATACAATTAGTATTGTACACATATAATACATTTTTTTCATTTTTCATTCTGTCCTTATGGGTCATTTTCACTGGCTCCACAGTGAATGGTTTAACCTCAGCTGGCAGCCAAACCCCACTGAGCTGCTACTCACCCCAGCCCCAGTGGGATGGGGGACAGAATTGGAGGATTAACAGTAACAGTGGAGAAATCTCATGTGCTGAGATAAAGACAGCTTAATAGGGCAGAAAAGGAAGAAAATAACGATAATAATATGAATAATTACAATAATAAAATAATTAAATTATACAAGTGATGCTCAGTGCAATTGCTCACCCTTTGCTGACCACTGCCCAGCCAGTTCCCAAGCAGTGTCCCCCAGACAGCTTTCCCCCACTGTTTATATACTGAATATATGGTCTGGAATATCCCTCTGGCCAGCTGGGGCCAGCTGTCCTGGCTGTGTCCCCTCCCAGCTCCTTGTGCCCCTCCAGCCTCCTCACTGGCAGAGCATGAGAGGTTGAGAAGTCTTTCACTTAGCAGAAGCACTTCTTAGCAACAAATGAAAACATCAGCGTGTTACCAACATCATTCTGATCCTAAATCCAAAACACAGCACTGTAGAGGAAGAAAATTGACACCATCCCAGCTGAAACCTGGAAAACACACTTCTCTAATTTTTTTTCAGCTTTAAGAGCATTCAAATGAGGTGCTGCAGCATGAAAAGCATGAACCCCAGCCCAAAAATGTTGTTAGTGTTAGCTTACACCCTTATTACAGCAACCAGACCCTTAAGACAGAATATCCTACTTGTCAACTCCTCATTCCTACTCACCCTCTTTCGTGGCCAGCAGAGAGATAACCCACAGGGTATGGGAACGTGTTAAAAACACTGAGAGGAAAACAAAATGCTGCTTCTCAGAAAAAACACTACAGAAATTTAGGTGTAAGGCTCTCACATGAGAATATTATTCTGCAACTGACACCATTTCCTCTGAGGATTCTTTTAAGGAGCATCAGGATTTTACTGAACCTTCCTCCATGTATGACATTAAGCCTACCCTCTTTGGATTTTTTTAGCAAACTCTTCAGCTTCTTTCACTTCAGGGAAGCATTTGAGAGGATTGTACTCTCCTCTGATGCACAGGGATGGGCAACAACAACAAGCTACATAAATATACCACCCTCCACAGGAGTGTCACAGGATGCTGTTCAATTGATCACAATAAAATTAGTGTCATTGATTCAGAAAAGTTAAAAGCAGCAGCCTACCTACCTATCCATCAGGCTGTAATCACTACTGCAAGCTGGCAGTGGTACAGGAAATTAAAGGACATAAGAAACAGCTTTGGTTTAAATAACACAGGCTGGGAATGCCAGAGAGCTGTAGCTGAGGGGCATAATTACAAAATGCTCTGTCTCAAGAGTTTAATCTAGCCAAGCCAAGCAACCTGCTGATCCAGGCTACAGTGGCCAGTAGGGTTGGGCAATAAAAGAAGATTTGTAAAACATCCACGCACTGGATTGTAACATTGAGATCCTGAAAATACAGGGAGGGTTGTCCATGTGCTACCAGGAGCCAACATCAATGACATCTGTGAGGTGAAGGCTGCACTTTCCTTGGGTTTAGGTTACAAAGGCACACTCTGGCTTGCTCACTACAGAAGCAGTGAGGCACATATCACAGACACAGCAAAAATTAAAAAACAAAACCCCTATTTTGGTAAGAGTCCCTTAGTGTTCCTGCTTAGGTCACACCTTAAGCCTAAGAATGCAGAAATCAAGCTGAAAAGTTTATAGCTGATGTCTTTGACACATGGCTAATTCCTGGGGAACAGAAATCACCCCAGTGGTCAAAAATGGAGTGGTTTGAAAGCCTGGCTGCCTTTGAAGGACAGACAATGCCCATGGGCTCCATGGCTGATTAATGTGCACAGTCTTCCTCAACCTGCCTCATCCTGCTGAAGTCCACAGACCACAAAAGAGAAGTTTAGATTTCCTTTAGACCACAGACCTGAGTATTTTTCCCTGCACTTTCCATATCTTCTCCTTTCCCTTGACTCTGAGGTAGGAGACAGCAGTCAAAATAGAAGATCATACTGTGGGGAACAAAGATCCTTAGACTAACATTGCTCTTACCCGAAAAAATGAAACTACCCATTCTAAAACAGGAAAATATTTTTAAAAATGAATGTTGTAAGGGTAACTGGGCATGTAGGAGAAACGGGCCAAAAGCCAGCAGCACTTCAGCCAAAGCCATTGATGTCAGTGGGTGCTTGATGTGCCTGAAAGTCACAGGTTTTTCTCCTTCCCCTGCTCTTTCTTGTTTTGTAATATTAAAGACTAATCACAGTTAGAGTGTCTGACTTACAATTCCCAACTAATTACCATCTAAAAGCCAAAATCTGACTTGCAGTGGAATGCTTTGTCTTGGCTAGGTCTGACCAGGGGTCCCCAGCAGCTCTCACTCCACGCATCCAAATGGACAGAGAGAATTTGAATGACATTTTTAAAAGCAAGAGAAGGGGTGCCAATTGTCTGAAATGATGGACGTGCAAGCAAATTGAACCATATGCTGCAGGGAAAAGGAAAAAAAGATGCAATGATGACAAAGAAGAGAAGAAATGCTCAGAATAAAAAGCAACATCAAGCAAGAGTTGAAACTGGAGGAGAAAATAGGAGGTGCCCATGAGCAGGCTTGCTCACAGGCTCAGAGCACCCAGTGACCTGTGCATGCTGCTGACTGGTATCCAGGAAAAGTTTCAGCCTCCCCCACTGGCTGCTTGCTCAGGCAGATGGAAAAGCTTTGGATTCAGCCTGTGACAGCAGAGCAGAGAGGGGAACAACTCCCTCTCATGCAAGGTGCCTTGTCCAGGCTCCACACTGCAGCCAGGCAAGCAAGCTCTTATTTCTCCTGACTCAACCCAGTGGCCAGACACCTCAGCTTCTGTCTAACCCACCAAACAAAATGTAGGACAATAACTTATCATCATAAACATAATAGTAGATTACTGCCTAATGAAGGCTGTAGCCTCTAGTAAGTCTGCTCCTCTCATGTGGCTGATGAGCTTATTACAGCTTTGACTAAGAGGTAATATTACCCCTCCTTAAGAATTGAGTGGATTTGGATATAATCCCTACTGCTGCTGTTTGACCAGAGACATGATCTTCCATATACAACACTGATCCCTAGGAATGGGGACTCTTATTATTGTTCCTAATCTGTATAATCCTCAACTCATGCCCATGGCCCCTGTAGCACCTTTGAGGTGTCATACTTGTTTTCTGTTTGTTTAACACACTCAAGCAAGAGGTTTTCTCACCATCAGCAGACCATCCTCACCCTCCTGTCACTGTAACCAGCTCAGAGTAAATGGAAAATCTTATGTGATTTACATCAGAATCTAGCTAAATTCATTTCAGGTGTGCTGCATAGCCTGAAGGTTTGAAACAAATTCACTAGTATTGCTTGATAACCTGGGATGTAATTACATTTTTAGGTCTAGTAGTTTAAACAACACGGTTCTTTCCAAAATACCCTTGCTTTGGTGACATTTGAAGAGGACACATTTGGAAACTGTGTCCCCTTCTTCACTCAAGCAACCTTTACAGCCTCCCCCACCTGTCCCACATCAGGTTGCATTTGGTGGGGGTAATGCACACACCAATCCCATTAGGCACATGCCAAAGCTCCCATTTCCTGGAATGGACCCATTCCTGCAGCAAGTTAAACACTGGCAGACCATGACCTGCCTGACAAAGCTGGGTAGTCCTGACATGACTTGCAACCAGGGCATTCTCCTGAACTGAAGATTTTCTCTCTTCTCCAAAAGTTACTTCTTGTTCCTATTGTACTCTGATCCTTGTAAGCACAAAACAAATTCTTGCAGTACATCAAGGGGGAAAATGCAGTTGGATAAACAAAATGAAAAGCAACAAAAAAGTTCTGTCTGATTAAATGAAGAAAAGTCAAATTTCAGGTATTGCTGTTGCTCCCCAGGGGTGTCTATGTGCAACACCTCCACCCCACTCATCCACGGACTGCACCTCTGAAATGCCAAACCTCCAAGCCAAGAGAGCTCTTCTCACCCTATTTGTCCAACATCCAGCACAATATGGCCTGAATCTAAGACCTTCTTATAGCAAACAATTAATAACAACAACAGTAATAATAATAATAATAGCAACACAGACATAAGTTGAGGCAACTTAGATCTGCAACAGTCCTAATTGCCAGCAGCAGAATAAGAGAGTCAACTGGGTGCATTTTCCCCTGGTGCAGCTCCCCAGTTTCTGGTGCAGTTGGGGTGGTGTTGCTGGATGCTGTTTGAGGTGTTCTGGCAGACAAACATTTTTCCAGGCTCTGCCCTGCCAAGCTCTGGGTGAGAGCTGCAGTAGCACTGGTGGAAGCAGCTCTCCTCCTCAACACAGAGCATGTTTCTTCTCTACCCTTCAGGGCTGTGATAAGCCTTTACAAGGGGCTTTAAATCACTGCGTGGGGGATGCACAAAGGCAAAGGAATGTTACTACAGCTCAGAGAGATCAAAGTACTGCACGGCTGTACGTGTAACGAGTGCGTTGACAGGAGGGTGATGTGGAGAAACTGCCACAAAAACACTGCTTTTGGTGCTCATGGAGACTGTGAAAACAGGCATCTGATGCAATATTACATGTGGGTATTAATTACCTTAGTAAAATGCCACAACACAGAAGAAAACAAAAGGTTTTTTGGGTTTTTTTCTGATAATGCCTTAGAAAGAGTTAGGACTGACACAAAGACTTTGAGGAGAGCTACAACACATGGTCATTCCCTCATCCCTTATGTTCAATGAGCTCAGTGACAGAATTTACCAAACCATAGAGAATCTTGCCCCACAGTGTACATTATTTTAATGAATCCTGTTAAGAAAAATCAAGGTCATAGTAAGAATAAAGGTAGCTAAAGTTTCTATAGCAACAATTACTAGGATGCAGTTGCCAAAGGTAGTTTCTTGTTGTTCCTGAAGTAGATTTACTGGCTGCTTTTTCCTTCCTGTTCACTAGTCTTTTTTGGTAATATCAGTACAGACGTGATGCAAATGTGCTTTCATTTTCAGTGTGATCTTGTAGACTATTCCTGCCCATGACCTGAATACACAGGACTTACCATGTGTAAGGAAAAAAAAAATTAAGCAGTCTGACCTTGAGATTCAAAGGGGGCAGAACTGACTTAAAACATGTACACTTTTCTGAAAAGTGAGCTCCTTGTTGTAATTGGAAATGAAAAAGTGAAAAGACAAAATTTAAGTTTCTCTTTTGTGTCTGTTTGTTTACTTTGTACATTGACAGCATCTTGTCTCTTTCTCCTAATGGACAAATTTCCTTGCTGTTTCTATTGCTCAATCAAAGCTGCAGGCAGGAGGGAAAATAAAAACAGCAGCCTAAGCACAGCAGAAAAACATCCCTGTGAAATTAGAGCAGGATGAAAGTGAAAATGCTTTAGAGCTGAAATGTATCTTCCTTTCTCACAGACAGATAATTCCACTCTGCTGCAGCCCCCATAAAAGTCTCTACTCTGTGGGGAAGCTGGGGACTCTGCAGTGCTGGCCACCACACCAAAGGGAATGGTTAAATGTCACCACGAAAGGACAAGCTGGAATTGCATGGCAGGGTTGGTGTGGCCTGGCAGGGATGTATTCCACACTGGGAATCTGCTCTGGTGGTGGTGGTGTGCTCCAGCAGGATGCCCTGTTGGATCTGAAGGTGAGACCAGGAGGGCAGACATCCAGGATGTGTGTGTGTGTATATATATATATATATATATATATTTATTTATTTATTTATTTATTTATTTATAGGAAGCATATGGTGGTACCTATTGCTACCTGCTTCTCTGCAGCCTTCACAAATCATGCTCCATTTGATGCCAGGACTTGATTTCACTAAGGAAAGAGCAGTTTCCACCTTCTGCTCCCACCTAAGATCTCCCAAATATTTCACCATTGTACTGGATCTTTACTGCACCTTCCTTGAGGCTGAAACAAGGTGTTCAACACTGGATAAGATATACACTGGGGATTAGATTGAAAAGCAAATTTACAGAATTTGTAATCCCTTTAAAACCAGACTATCTGGGCTTTCTCCATTTATTTGAAACAAATCAAATAGAAGATGCTGAAATTGCAAAGAGAAACAATTTGTGTATATCCCAGTGCAGCCACATCCAAAAGAACTATGAAATTTAATCTCCAAATGCATCTAAAAACATCAACAACTGCAAATACACTACTTGGTTTTTTTGTTTGTTTGTTTGTTTGTTTTGTTAAGAGAGCCTTACTGTTAGCACTGCTCCCAGTCTGACCAATCTCTGACACACAGAGCAATGCATTTTTCTACCAGTGTAGTTTTCTGAATGTGCTTGTTGTGAAACACTAAGCCCCTGCCACTTTAAGACAAAGAATATCTTTGATCACAATAATTTGATTTTCTCTCTTCTCCAAAAGTTACTTCTTGTTCCTATTGTACTCTGCTCCTTGTAAGCACAAAATAAATTCTTGCAGTACATCAAGGGGGGAAAATGCAGTTGGATAAACAAAATGAAAAACAACAAAAATGTTCTGTTTGATTAAATGAAGAAAAGTCAGATTTCAGGTATCAAGAAGAAGGTTTCTGAGGCATCCCATGGGAAACCTCACAGACAGATTAGCCCTTGTGCACCTAAGAAATTTGCCATCTCCCTGACATTCCTACCATGTCTCTGCAGCATGGTTTTTAAAGTAGATTCTTGAGGTCGCTTGATCATATCTAAAAATGCAAATAAATGTTTTTTTTTTCCTGCCTCTGCCAGGTCATGTACTAGAGACATGTTTGCTGCAGCTGAGTGACATACATCTAGTCANGTACATCAAGGGGGAAAATGCAGTTGGATAAACAAAATGAAAAGCAACAAAAAAGTTCTGTCTGATTAAATGAAGAAAAGTCAAATTTCAGGTATTGCTGTTGCTCCCCAGGGGTGTCTATGTGCAACACCTCCACCCCACTCATCCACGGACTGCACCTCTGAAATGCCAAACCTCCAAGCCAAGAGAGCTCTTCTCACCCTATTTGTCCAACATCCAGCACAATATGGCCTGAATCTAAGACCTTCTTATAGCAAACAATTAATAACAACAACAGTAATAATAATAATAATAGCAACACAGACATAAGTTGAGGCAACTTAGATCTGCAACAGTCCTAATTGCCAGCAGCAGAATAAGAGAGTCAACTGGGTGCATTTTCCCCTGGTGCAGCTCCCCAGTTTCTGGTGCAGTTGGGGTGGTGTTGCTGGATGCTGTTTGAGGTGTTCTGGCAGACAAACATTTTTCCAGGCTCTGCCCTGCCAAGCTCTGGGTGAGAGCTGCAGTAGCACTGGTGGAAGCAGCTCTCCTCCTCAACACAGAGCATGTTTCTTCTCTACCCTTCAGGGCTGTGATAAGCCTTTACAAGGGGCTTTAAATCACTGCGTGGGGGATGCACAAAGGCAAAGGAATGTTACTACAGCTCAGAGAGATCAAAGTGCTGCACGGCTGTACGTGTAACGAGTGCGTTGACAGGAGGGTGATGTGGAGAAACTGCCACAAAAACACTGCTTTTGGTGCTCATGGAGACTGTGAAAACAGGCATCTGATGCAATATTACATGTGGGTATTAATTACCTTAGTAAAATGCCACAACACAGAAGAAAACAAAAGGTTTTTTGGGTTTTTTTCTGATAATGCCTTAGAAAGAGTTAGGACTGACACAAAGACTTTGAGGAGAGCTACAACACATGGTCATTCCCTCATCCCTTATGTTCAATGAGCTCAGTGACAGAATTTACCAAACCATAGAGAATCTTGCCCCACAGTGTACATTATTTTAATGAATCCTGTTAAGAAAAATCAAGGTCATAGTAAGAATAAAGGTAGCTAAAGTTTCTATAGCAACAATTACTAGGATGCAGTTGCCAAAGGTAGTTTCTTGTTGTTCCTGAAGTAGATTTACTGGCTGCTTTTTCCTTCCTGTTCACTAGTCTTTTTTGGTAATATCAGTACAGACGTGATGCAAATGTGCTTTCATTTTCAGTGTGATCTTGTAGACTATTCCTGCCCATGACCTGAATACACAGGACTTACCATGTGTAAGGAAAAAAAAAATTAAGCAGTCTGACCTTGAGATTCAAAGGGGGCAGAACTGACTTAAAACATGTACACTTTTCTGAAAAGTGAGCTCCTTGTTGTAATTGGAAATGAAAAAGTGAAAAGACAAAATTTAAGTTTCTCTTTTGTGTCTGTTTGTTTACTTTGTACATTGACAGCATCTTGTCTCTTTCTCCTAATGGACAAATTTCCTTGCTGTTTCTATTGCTCAATCAAAGCTGCAGGCAGGAGGGAAAATAAAAACAGCAGCCTAAGCACAGCAGAAAAACATCCCTGTGAAATTAGAGCAGGATGAAAGTGAAAATGCTTTAGAGCTGAAATGTATCTTCCTTTCTCACAGACAGATAATTCCACTCTGCTGCAGCCCCCATAAAAGTCTCTACTCTGTGGGGAAGCTGGGGACTCTGCAGTGCTGGCCACCACACCAAAGGGAATGGTTAAATGTCACCACGAAAGGACAAGCTGGAATTGCATGGCAGGGTTGGTGTGGCCTGGCAGGGATGTATTCCACACTGGGAATCTGCTCTGGTGGTGGTGGTGTGCTCCAGCAGGATGCCCTGTTGGATCTGAAGGTGAGACCAGGAGGGCAGACATCCAGGATGTGTGTGTGTGTATATATATATATATATATATATATTTATTTATTTATTTATTTATTTATTTATTTATTTATTTATAGGAAGCATATGGTGGTACCTATTGCTACCTGCTTCTCTGCAGCCTTCACAAATCATGCTCCATTTGATGCCAGGACTTGATTTCACTAAGGAAAGAGCAGTTTCCACCTTCTGCTCCCACCTAAGATCTCCCAAATATTTCACCATTGTACTGGATCTTTACTGCACCTTCCTTGAGGCTGAAACAAGGTGTTCAACACTGGATAAGATATACACTGGGGATTAGATTGAAAAGCAAATTTACAGAATTTGTAATCCCTTTAAAACCAGACTATCTGGGCTTTCTCCATTTATTTGAAACAAATCAAATAGAAGATGCTGAAATTGCAAAGAGAAACAATTTGTGTATATCCCAGTGCAGCCACATCCAAAAGAACTATGAAATTTAATCTCCAAATGCATCTAAAAACATCAACAACTGCAAATACACTACTTGGTTTTTTTGTTTGTTTGTTTGTTTGTTTTGTTAAGAGAGCCTTACTGTTAGCACTGCTCCCAGTCTGACCAATCTCTGACACACAGAGCAATGCATTTTTCTACCAGTGTAGTTTTCTGAATGTGCTTGTTGTGAAACACTAAGCACCTGCCACTTTAAGACAAAGAATATCTTTGATCACAATAATTTGATTTTCTCTCTTCTCCAAAAGTTACTTCTTGTTCCTATTGTACTCTGCTCCTTGTAAGCACAAAATAAATTCTTGCAGTACATCAAGGGGGGAAAATGCAGTTGGATAAACAAAATGAAAAACAACAAAAATGTTCTGTTTGATTAAATGAAGAAAAGTCAGATTTCAGGTATCAAGAAGAAGGTTTCTGAGGCATCCCATGGGAAACCTCACAGACAGATTAGCCCTTGTGCACCTAAGAAATTTGCCATCTCCCTGACATTCCTACCATGTCTCTGCAGCATGGTTTTTAAAGTAGATTCTTGAGGTCGCTTGATCATATCTAAAAATGCAAATAAATGTTTTTTTTTTCCTGCCTCTGCCAGGTCATGTACTAGAGACATGTTTGCTGCAGCTGAGTGACATACATCTAGTCAAATCCCTTCCCTAATATTGGAATCAATATTAGCTAGATCCATTACCTCCTGCTTTATTGGCAGCTTGGGTGCTTGTTCAGAAAACAGTCCCTTCTAGTAATGCAATAAAGCCCCCACCTTGGAGATAATTAGATTGTCTGTGATATAGAATCCACGGATGATCATTTCCCTGCTGATTTTGGCTTGCTACTGCAGCTCAGGTTGCAGTCTCCACCACTACATTCTCTTACATTAGACCACTTGAGTCTCATCACCTGACAATTGCCATAGCAGATTTATTTGAATTTTTTTTTAACTCTTCCATAATAACAGCAACCAGACAAACCTCAAAGTGTCATTAACATGTTTTTAAAAATGCATTGAAATGGCTTTTCAATTACCTCAAGATTTAATATCCTGGCCACAACACAGATATCCCTCACTCTAACACAAATCCTTCCAGGAGAGAAACCATGACACCACCCTTCCCTGAATTTCTTTTGGGTCCTCAGTGTATCCCAGAGGCTGATGAATTCTAACTGTGAGCAAAAGCACATTCCACAAATGCTATGAACACTCAGACATGGCCTTGCCAGCTCTCTTTCCTTCCTGATGCCTTGATGGGTTCCCAATTCAAGAGTCCTCTCTTGTCATGAATTTCATTACTAATAAATGAGGGAACCACAACCTCATGCATCTGCTTCCTCTGAGGTCCCCTCCCTTGCTCCTGTGGTACAACCTGCCCCAGAAGGTCCCAAACATGCAGATTTTGGTTTACTGTTGAACACTCTTGCTCTTGGCTTCAGTCATTGAAGGGCGAGAGAAAACAAATCCACTTGTGAGATATATCAGCCTGTAAATGATGCTCTCCCTGTCCCAACAGGTGGGAATACAGGACTTTGCACATCCCCTGGGGCCTGAGGATCATCTTTCTAATTATCTTCATGTCTTTAAACAATGGCAGTGGATGACTGGCAGCAACTCTCTGCAATGTATAGCAGGTGAGACAATACTTGCTAATCCTGAGCTAAAAGAACCCAGTGTAAGTAGGAATATTTATTACCCATTTTTAGGCATTTAAACTTAATAAAGTGGTATTAAATACTTAACTAAAACAGCAAAAGGCTGAAGAAGAAAGAACTGAGGCATAAAGGGAAAGTTGGTTTCCCTTGATGTCATGAACACTGACAATTTGCATTTATTTACCAAAACAAGTACAAGAACACTCAATTTGAAGATGTCATTTTCATCCTCTTATACTCAAGAGCTGCAAGTTCTCTCCTGGCTATTTCAGGCTGTAACTCTCTCCTGGGCACAGTGCCTTCACCAGAGGTTTTCTCCAATCACGGCTTTTTGCTGACACGCTGCAATTTATTAACTTTCATGGGAAGGAAAGAGGGTGAATTTGCTCATTTGCCTTGCTAGAAGCTAACCCTTAAATCCACACAGGCTGCCAATATATAAATACTCCAGGGATATTGGATTGGTATTTAGCATCCCACCAGTTGAACAATTCCAAAGCAGCAGTAATCAACTCTTTCAGCACTGCCCATGAACAGCAGCTTTCCACCACCACAGCTCAGGTCATCAGCGAGAACAATGAATATTCCATGACACACAAAATATTGTTGCTGTGCAGAGCACTTGTTTTTCCCAATTTTATTGCCTATTGGTTTGCAGAGGCTGAGGTTCACCAGCACAATGGAGATTGCCAGATCCTGGGATTCCCGGGAAACATCCCAATAGTCTTGGAGTTCTGCCTGAGCCTGGATAAACACAGTGTATTACAATCAACAAAGGCCCTAATTAATGGATGCTGACATTGTACCTCTCAAGGAACAAACAAAGGGGAAAGCATGGCCCTCTGCCCAAGGATGTTAGAGTCTAACTCAGGCTGGCAGTACGGATCAGACACACCAGGCCTGCAGAGGGAAGGCTGACACTGAGCTTTCCCTTTCTCTTATGTCAATACAGATACAGGCAGTGGCAGCAGAAAGCAAAACATCTCTCCCCGGGACCTGAGGGCTTTTCTTGCCTTTTTGTCCACAAGCAAGTTCAGATTTTACCTTCCCTTCATCTCCCTGCTGCCTCCCTGCGCACACATGCCTTTTTTACTCATTAAATTCCTTCTTAATGAAACCCTTTTTTTTTCTTTATTTTTGCAGTCTTCCACATTTGGTTCTACCAGCTTGGAACATCTTCCTCCAGAAGCAGATCATCTCACCTCCTGCCCTCTCTTGGCCTAAGACACCCACCTCCCTAGTTCAAATGCTCTCACATATTTGACTCAAAAGCTCCTCTGTCCCACTACTCCAAGGTATTTTCCACCTCTTTGTATGGCTCCAAACAGCCTGAAATCTTTGCATGGCTTATAATTTCCTCTGACCACAGAAGATCCCATCTCTTTCCATTCCATCTGAGCTCTTCCACTTCCATCAAGATCATGAGAAGCTGTCAGAGGAAATCACACACCCTGACAGTGCACTTGGACCCTGGGGATGGGATGCAGGAGGAACCATTGGCATCTATAGATGGCAGGGATATGAATACAGTCCTTTATGCAGAGGATGTTAGTACACCCCTGGATCTCCTCACTGTCTATACAATGAGAAAATGAAATACATGTAGTCTACAAGCAAATCAAGTGCAAATGTAGACCACAATTCAAACCTGAGTACCTTCCCACTTCCAAAACATGCTATTTTTGGAACATTTGTTGATTTGTTTATCTTCCTTTGCCAAAACCCAGAAATTCATCATTGGTTTAAATCTCTCCAGGTGTTCTGTTTCCAGTCCTGTTTCATTTCCATTAAAATACTCTCCACTCAGCCAAAATCTTACTTAGTTTTCACAATTTTTTTACTGAGAAATTGAAATGTATTGAAAAAGAGCTGTAATAAGGCCTCTAAAGATTTTAAACCTGAATAAGTGACACACAGAAACTTCTCTTCCCTGCAGATGAGAAAATTGTATTATTATGCACAATATTGTTGTTATCCTCTCTACTATTTTGCCTAGACACAAGGAAATTGAAATATCTACTTCATGCTGGTGAAAAGTGGACAGAACTAGAGGAAAATGTAGTAATAATAATAATAATAATAATAATAATAATAATAATAATAATAATAATAATGGCAACAAAACCAGACCAGTATTGAAGATATTTTTAAAGCACTTACCCAGCATCAGTGCTGTTGCCACACAGTAACACATCTTCTGTGCCGTTTTTTATGAAATAGTTCACTGCAACACAAATAGAGAAATGGCTTTTTAATAAACACATTCTGGGAATGATAACATTCACAAATATCATCCACCAACCAGCATATTCAATTGGGACAGCAAGCGAGAGATGAATGGCATGCTTTTGCTTTGTTTTGCTAATTTTTACTACTATAAATTGGAAAAATAAATATATTTTTTCAAATCTCTGTAAGCACTTGCTGTTTGTATTCTGAATCTGACCAGCTGAATAAGGTGGCAATGGGCTGTGGGCAATGTTTTTAGAAAATTCTATCCAGCCATGTCTCTCTGTTCAAACCAAGAACATGGCTACTAAATCCTGTAAGTGTAATGAAACCAAACCATATGCTAGCCTGTAACTTTTAGTCTCTACACTGATGAGACACATATTAATTGAAGTTTGTGGCAGAAATTACTGACTCATAGGTTAAAAACATAACCAGCTATATAACTCAGAATGTAATAATATTAACAAAGCAGCCCACTCCCTCAGTCTGGTGGATTCTGCTCAGCATAGGAAACACACAGTATAAAGCAAAAGAAACAAAAATGCACCCTGTTAAAGATCAAACAAACAAGGAAGTAATCACAAAGACAAATATTTATCACTGTAGTCATCTGTAATGGCAATGGAGAGAGACAGACACTTCTCAAGGGAGCCTCAGAAGAGCAAGCTAAATTTAAGTGCTGTGGATCATTCCCAGGTTGACTATCAATAAGGCTTAAGGAAATTAGCATCTCCAGGCTAATGAGAGACTTTGCATACACACTTCTTCTTCTCTCCCCAGCCAACCAAGTCTAACATGCAGAGTAACAGAACAGGAGGCCAATTTCTTCTCAAAGGGATAAGCAAAGTCAGTGTTCTGGAGGGAGACTGAAGAAAAGATGTTCTAAGGAGCATCTCTAAAACCTGGATGGTGGCAGGGAAGAGCAGATAAAAGCATTGTTCTAGAAACATAAAAAATGCAAAACAGAGGTGTGCAGCTCACTGAGGAGGGGTGAATAATCTGGTTTGCTGCAGCAGAAAGGACATGGTCCCCTCTTGACCAAGACACGATGGTGGCAGCCTTGCCTGGTAAGGCTTTGTGAGCAGAGGGGCCTCTGCAGATGCTGCTCACAAGAGGTTCTCCATTCCAGGCTAACCCTCTGTTGTGAAATGTTTTAAAAATCAAGAGTGACAGCTTATCCAGGCGGGCTATGCAGAGAATGCTCAATGGCTCAACCACTGAACAGATGTGCTGTGGCTTTCTCAGTAAGCTGCGAGCAGTGGAAAAGCCCTGCTCTGCTGGATGCCAAGAGGGAATTAATGCCCAGGAGCTTGTGGTTACAGGGGCATGTGATGGTGTGTTCACAAGTTATCAGAGCACAGATCCTGCTCAGATTGGATGCTTTTCCACTTTGTCTGGTCACGTGGGCTTTCTACAGAAACACCTTGTGTGACAGCAACACTCGGGACTGAGTATGGTTGAGGATTGGTGATCAATCACCACCAAACAGGGAAAGGTGCCACGTCTGCATCACCTTCCACCCTCCAGTTCTGCTGGGCAAGGACTTGTGCCTCTCTCAGGACAGGTGGCATCTTCTCTGGGATACACAGTCAGTGACACAAACACACCAGCCCACTTTCTCTCTGAGCTAGATGGTCTTTAAGGTGCTGTCCAACACAAACCGTTCTGTGATTCTATGATTCCAGGTTTGATTGAAATTCTGGAGCACACAGCTCCTGGTCAGCCAAATCAGAAGATAAGAACAGAGTCTGAGCACAGGATTAAGGAGGACAAGGATTCTCTGTGTGCAAACAAGAAACCTGAAATCTCAAGAACAGACAAAATACTGTTGTCTGCTGTTGACTTAGATATTTACATTTCTCAAACAAGCAGTAGGGCAGGTGTCAAAGAGCCCCATGAAATGCAGGCTGAGGAACTGGTGTGTGGGTGCTGCTGGGAGGTCACATCTTCACCATGGGCTCTGTGCAATGGAGTGCCACAGCCCCTGTGACAAACCTCGGGCTGAGGAAGAGGCGAGCTCCCGATTCCCCACTGATAAATGAAAGGGGGATTAGAGCTTTATACCCAAGGAGACAAATTGCTGTATTATCAAAAATGTGCACAACAATCAGTCTTTCCCTCAAAGCCCGCTGGTTTGGATTTCAATCAAGCCTGCTGGGCAATCAGAGAGCTGCAAGAAGCAAACAGGTATCACTCTTGCTTTAAAGAATGAACACCCTTGGTACCAGATTAACCCATGGCCTCAGCTTCCCATCAGTTAACTCTAACGTGGGCAAAGAACTAGGAACTCCTTTTTCATGCAGAGCAGGATTTTCTCTCTAAAAACTGCTCAAACTGAGCAACACCACCTGAAAACACAACGATTTTTCATTGCCTTGGAAGATTGCAGTTAATTTCTGTTTTGTCTTTCACTAAAAAAATCCAGCTTATGAGTGGGGAAAAAACAGGAAAACAAATATGGAAAATGAAACTGAAACCCTCTATTTTAGGTGTTTACTTTCGTGGGGTTTTTTTAATTTTTGAAGCAAAATTAAGCCAAAACCATTATATTTGTAGCATTTGTGTGTGTGTACACAAACTTTATGCAACATGCCATTCTTTCCAAAAGTAAGACTAATTTTATTTCTACCACCTTTACTGAAATGTTGATATCACGGTCATAGGGTACATGTTTCTTTTTAGGAATTTTTCTACACAAATTTCCAGAGTAAAGTAACTACCTGGTCATACTAAAAGAAGCAAAAATGGTCTGAATGACAAAGTTTCCTTCAAGTCCATGTTCTGCCTCCTACACTTCTCAAAGCAAAGAAGACTGGCCATAATTTTAAATAATTTGCACTATATGCAAGTGCGTAAAACCACAAATTTTCCATGTCTATTCTTGCAATATCTTCTTCCCAAAGTCAGTTCCTCATAATTTTGTCTGTTTCATTCTATGCTTTTTCTGATTTCTGAATGTCTTCCAAGTTTCTGCATTGCTTCCTCCCACACCAGGTGATTCTAACAGAGTAAACATTCACAATATCTCCACTTGTCAAATTAAGAGGAAAAAAAAAAAGAAAACTTCCGCAAAAAAAAATTATTCCAATTAAAAATACGCTCCAGCTTGTGCTTTCAACACCTCTATCACAGAACTGAGCAGAAAGCCAGTAGGGTACATAGACTGCAGGGTAGAAACCTTTCTCATTTCTGTGTGAAGGAAAGGAAAATTTTCTCATTCAGAAAACTATAAAAGGTTGGACTCAGCTTAGAAAACACAGCTTCTGCCTCCAGTTTCTGCTCCTACTCTGAAGGCCCTACTGAAATATTATTTTGACTTATCTTACAACAAATTAATTCCAATTAAAAATAAAACCACCACAACAACCCTATACATTATCACACTTGCATAAAGAGCAACATTCAAACATCATTAGTCACTGCCCAGAGAAGAGTCCTCTGGCTGACTTTCTAACAAAAACTTCAGAGAGGTGTTTGTTATCTCAGACTATTTATTGCAGCCACACGGGCGCTCACTGGTTGGAGACTTTCTCCCTGCGCTGGGGCTGGCACAGAGCACTGAGAGCCACCCAACGTCCCCATTCCAAATTTAAAATGCAGTCCAGAAAGCTCCATCTCCTTACAGTTGTGATATATGGCACGGAAAGGAAATAGACAACGCCCCCTCCTTGCCCTTTCTCCCACTGGCGCAAACACGCTTCGCCTCCTGGTAATACACGGTAATTAAAACCAATCCTTGCTGCACTTGCTGTGTGCACACTGTGTCACACACGGCGAAGCCTCTAATAAATGAAATTGAGTTTGAAGATAAAAAACATGCCTCACAAAAGCCGTGGAACAGGCTGTATTAAGGGTTGTTATTAGGGGAGAATGCTTGGGGAAAAAGCGGCACTGACGGTTGGTTCTTCCCGGCTAAAAGGGGCTGCAAATAATTATAATAATCAGTTACTCTCCTGTTGCTCAGTCCCTGACAGGGGATATGGCTCTCCTTTGCTGTCCCCTGGCATTTGCTGCTGCTGACCCTTCTGCTGAGTTTCAGAGGCCCCTGGGTGCTCTCCTCTCCTTGCTTCCCATCCTCCCTCTGTCCCTGGGAAATCACTTCTAGCCCAGCTCTCTGATGCCTCCATACCCTGTAACCACGTGGAAGGACATTTCCCAACTTCAGTTCAGAAAGGAACAGGAGGAGTTATGGCCAAGATGGTTGGGTGGGTAGAGGGAGCAGAGATCAAGGGGAGAATTTTATGTACAGCATTGGCAAGTGCATGATTTTGTGGTAAACACAGCCTGGAATTCTGGGCATGAGTTGTCCTGCAGGAGATATGGAGGGGCTAGAAGGAGGTTGTAGAAAATCATACAGCCAGGTGGTGAGAGGAAAGTGGTCTCCTTCTGTTTGAGTCTCTCTGGTAGGCTCCTGTTAGTGCTTCTCCCCACTCTCCAGACAAGTCAGAGAAACAATTTCCCTGCCAGGCTCAGCAGTCACCACAGCACAGAAAATGTCTCCAATTTTGACAGTACAGCTTTTTCCCCCTTTGTGAAAAAGCCACTAAAAATATCAATCAAGCCCTCTTGAGCTAGATGGCTTCCATGCACTAGGAAGAGGCTCTGAAAGCCTCAGAGATGCACGGTACCTGGTTCGTGCTGCTCACCTGGTCTGAGGGGACAAAAAGCACATCAGGAGAGGAGGAAAAGCACATCAGGAGCTTTTGGAGGTGTGCACTAGAGGAGGGCAGAGAATTTGGATGCTGTCAAATTGGCTTAGGGACCTTGCCAAGCCCAAGAGCATCCCCAGGAAGACAAAACAAGAGACAATGACTAGCAATAAACACAGATGCTGGCTTTTAAATACCTTCAGATAACCTCCTTCTATGCCTCTGTACCTCACCAGCCACTCAGAACCACACTCTTAGGGCTGTAGGGTGCATAGCACGTAACTAAAAGCATATTTAGTACCACTTGTTTAGACATATGCTCAACATGAAAAGGCAGCAAAGTGCTGAAGTGTGCTCTCTGGAAGTTTTGTAGAGGTTTTGTGTTTTATGGAATTTTTTCATGTGTTTCACACAAAAGAATTAAAATAAAAAGCTGCTACAAAGGTCAAATACATTTGTGATTACAGACAGATGATGGAAAAACAGAAAAAACCTCCAACTTCTGCACTTAATGTGATAAAGAAAACAAATAAATTGGATCAAAAAATGGCTGGCAGACAGAAAACATAGGTTAAGATGAAAAGTGTGCAGGATCTCTGTGGGCTAACAGAGGGCTGCACCTGCACTTCTTTGCTACATTTGTAAGTACAACGGAAAGAGAAGGTGAGCAGAGAGGTAACATCTCCTATACACAGTATTTTCCAGATAAATAAAGTCTGAGGCATGGACTGAATGAGGAGCGCTAGAGACACCTACTCCACTTAAAAAAAGGGGCAGAGAAATGCAAAGTGGAATATTAAGTTGTCAGAAAGTGAAGTAAAGCAGAGAAGGAGAAAATCTCACCTATTCATAACCTTGTCAGCCCTTAAATTTCCTGTATAAGTTCAGATAAGAGAGATGGAATCTTTTTTTTTTTTTTGCTAGGGTTTCTTAGTCAACACTTTTATGTAATATGAAGCTATGATCAGAGGAAAATGTAATATTGACATACAGGAGGGCAAGGATGGGGTAATATGGACAAGGGGATGAAGTGCAGCCTCAGCCAATTTGCAGATGACACCAGGCTGGGTGGGAGTGTTGATCTCCTGCAGGGCAGGAAAGGCTTCTCACTCTCTACAGCTCCCTGACAGGAGGATGCAGCCAGGCCAGGGTCAGTCTCTTCCCCCAGGGAACAAGTGATGACAGCACTGGAAGAATGAACATCAAGTTGTACATCCAAACAGGAGGTTTGGGTTGGATATTAGGAAATATTTCCTCATGGGAAGGGTTATCAGGCATTGGAACAGGCTGTCTGGGAGGTGGTGGAGTCCCCACCCCTGCAGGTGTTTAAAAGATGCGTGGATGTGACACCTGGGGACAGGGTTTATTGGTGGACTTGGCAGTGCTGGGTTAATGGTTGGTCTTGATGGTCTTAAGAAAGACCACTTTCAATGCTTTCAATAGGATACCTGCCAGACTGGAAAGTATTGAGAAGGTAATGAGAATGACTGGGAAAATTTAAGAAGAGCAGCAATTGAAAAAAATTGGCATCTTTTATCCTAGAAAAAAAGGTGACTATCACAGTAAAAAATAGCATGTATTCTGGAAAAAGAGAACAGGGAGCTTTGTGTGCTCCTAGTGACAAGAACATGATAACAATGTTTTTTGCCTTAAGAAAATGGAAGGGGGAAAAGAAAAGAAGAATTTTCAAAACTGAAGATAAAGGAAGTATTTTTCACTATATTTCCCATTTGAACTGCTGAAGTTGCTGCTGCAGGCTGCCCCTGTGGACAAAACATTCAAAGAAAGATTTGTTGCCTGTGTAGATAAGGATATCCTGAGTTACAACAGTTAATGTTAATTAAAAATGAAAAAAATATCTATACTTCGAGCTCTACTAATCGTTTTTTGAAGCAAATAGGACTGTTCAATGCCACAGAGAGATGCTGCTCTAGGTATGCCAAGACCAGCCTGAGCCTGGGAATTCCCATATTTTATCTCTACCACACTTGGGGGAGTTCAGCACTGATGAAAATTATCAGGAGAAAAATATATCTTTACTTAATCCTTAAAAACAATGCAATAAGAGCAAGCAGCAATGCAAGTTATTCTCTGCCCACAGTGCACCTGGGCTGAGTGCTCAGAGGTAAAAGCAGAAGGTGCCTCCTGCCTTTGCAATGCACCTTATTGCTGAACGTGGAGCATGGAGCAGCCCATGGACAGGCCTTAATGAGCACACAGAAAGTCCTTCTAAATGCACATCACAGTTCAAGCCAGGTGGTGTTTTCATTCTGTAGTTTATGAACAAGTTGAAGGTGCAGGAAAACTGAAAATGTTTAGTCTGAATTTTCCATGGCAGATCTTTCCTCAAGTAGATCTCTCCTTTCTATGAGCAGTGATGACAACAAAAGGTGTAACTGAGTAGAAATCCTCCTGCTTCAAAAAATATTTCAAATATTTACAATATAAGAACTTCATCTTTCACCACAAGGTTGAAAAAAATCTTACTGGATGGTCAGGAAGAGACTGTATTTGATTCAGCATTATCAATTCCTATGTTTTTCTCATCCTTGCACTTTTGATGGGGTTTTCTTTTTCTTTTTAGCTTAAAAAATTAAAGTGCACAGGTACAATACCCATGTTAATAACACATCAGAGCATTAAGTTTTGAGTATTGATGAAGCTATTTATCAGAAGACCCACAGCACTCAGGCAAAGCCACAATATTTACAGTTAAAGTAGAGTAATGTCAATAGATTCTGTGCTGACAAGCACCATCTGAAAGCCCAGAGATGTTCCTTGTTTTAATTACTGGTTCATTCACAATCATACATAAAAAAAAAAAATCACCTATTCCAGTCCCAACTTGATTTATTGCTTCTCTCTTTCCTCCCACCTCCATAATTTTCATCAAACGCTCGCTGTCTTCTATTACCACCTCAGACAATGCCCCAAACACTTCAGCTCCCCCCAAACTGGCTACATTTATTATCTGACTTGGACAAAATTCTTTTCTCTACAGTTTCCATACAGATTCAGAGTATCTGTTCACAGAGCTCCACTTCAGTGGTTCTGGAGACAAAAACTATTTCATTAGGCAGATATACCAGTCAGAGTTTAGAGGAGATACCCATAGTCTCATCTACGTGCAGATATACATTTCTATATATTCACAGATCTATGCCTCAGCATCTGTTCCACACAAGCCTTCTCAAGTGCCCAAGAAGACCATGATTTGGATGGGCATCCCCAAAACTTCACATACTCTATACATCTTTCTAAATATAGAACCTGAAGCAACCCTAAGTCTTCCGGTCTAACTGGAGGTGGCAAAAAAAAAAATTATATTAATCTTGATCTGGATTTTTTCCTTTAAAAGTTGTTTTGTTTTTTCCCCAGATCACTGTTAACCACACAATTTGACTCCAGAAAAAGAGAAAAATCTCTGCCATGAAATGAATGCCAGAAACTACTCTAGAAGAAAAAAATAACAACCCTGAAATACCTCTTTTAAGCTATAAAAATAGTAGCTGATTCCTCCCACTAAAAGGCTCATAAAACTTGAACATTCATTTATTTTACTTGTTAATTTTTTTAATGTCAATTGCTTGGACAGGACTATCTAACGAAAATTACAGGGCTGCTCTTTTTTACCTTAAAAGATTCTGATTTCGAGAGGAAAACATATATAGAACAAATTGAAAACAAGACTCTTTCAGAGTGTCTCAAACAAGGTATTTAGTCTAAAGAAAAAGAAAATGCTGGGGTTTAAGACTATCATTCCATAAGTGACTTTATATAATTTAATTATAGTTTTAAGGTTCTTTTCTAAAGCATTTTTTCTTATGCTTTCAGCCCTTACATTAAGCCCTGCTCAACAAAAGGACTCAGATTTCTACTTACTGACTAGTCAATAATCCATTTTCATAATGGAATACATAAATGACATTAAAGATTCTAAAATCATCAGCTACATGAATCAACCACACTCAGTCCACTGGTACATCTCTAAGCCAGTGACATTTCTGACATCCTATAGCTTTTAATCCGTTCTAACTCGCACATTCATGAAGCTTCACTTCATCAAATACATCTTTAATTTAAACACCACAACCCAACACAGGCTTTCAAGACTGTGATTTGGAGCTGCTTTCCTAGAAATCTTTACAAGTATTGAAATTAGGCTGATAGTTTTTTGGTCAGCTGGTATTTCTAAACTATTAACTCTCCCCTGACTTTGATATATTGATCTCATAATTTTCGTAATGCTGTGGATGTAAACTATCATTATTTTCAACCTTTTTTTCCCTTTTATTTCATTTTTTACATACAATCACTGCTGCATCTAAAACTCCAGCCTTCCAGGTTTGATATTATTAATGTCTAAAAATATTCCTCCTTGGGCTTATAGATCACAATCTCTTACCAAATCTAGAACTGCAGGTAGGAAAATAATTACCTATCAGTAGTCACCATTTTCCCAGATGAATGATAGTAATTTTACCACTGGCACTTGACATGAAGAATTTTTTAGCCTGATTTTATCTGATGCTCAGCTATATCTCATCCCATAATCCATTTATTCAAAGAGTAGTCACACAGAGGATACTGGGAGACCTGATGATCTACTTCTCCCTTAATTTTTTCCCCCTCTCTAGGTTTGCAGTGATAAGCATTACTCGTTGGAGACAAAGCCAGAATGGAATAATTTTTTCTGATAAGCCTTCCTCTTAGAGGTTCCTGTTTAAATTTTGAGCCATTTAAATGGGTGGAAAGAATATAAAAATTCTTGTGTTCATCCCAAAGAGAGGTGCCCAGCAAAAGGCAGATTTTAGACCTCAATCTCTACTGTGAGTTGAGGAAAGACTAAAAATTTGTCTCATCTTACCATGACTGCTGTGCCCAGTAATTAAGCTGAGACACCAGAAGCACCCACAGTAACTTAGAAGTTTCTTTCACAAAATTAAGCTTTTAATGACAATGCCTAGACACTTCACTTCTTGACAATCTAACCAGGAGTATTTGCTGACACTTTTGTATTCTAGGCCTTTGTATTCTAGTGTTTAGTGAACCTAAATAGGAGCCAGTTTGAATTTTCCCACTGGATCTCCATGCTTATAATTTTGCCTCTTTCTTCCCAAGTTACCTGGCACTTCCTCCAGTTGCTGAAGCCACTGAAATGTTGGCAAGAACAACCAAAGTATTGGGTGGACAGGCAGGAATTCCTTATGGGATTTAGTGTATGATCATCTCATGGCAGACAGAGGGGAAAACCCAACAATTCTCAACGACATTAGCAACCTTGCAACGCAGGATTGACAAGATTTATAGAAAAAAGGCTTTTCTTGAACGCACTGGTAGAACAGGAAAGAACCCGTGGGTCTTGAGTATGGAGTGAAGGGAAGGAGTTCCAGAAATCTAGGGTTGTGTTGGTCATTTCCTCAAGGATAAACCAAAAATCAAGAGCTGCCACATAACTGTGGTTAAGCCAGTGATGACACAGAGTTTATAAATTTACTTTTTTCCTCCGTATATAAAACCAAAACAAAGGGATTGAGAAGACAGATGAGAAAAAAATTTCCTGCCTGAAGGCTGAAAGCAGATAAGCAAAGATTACAGAACTTTGTCCAGATATGAAGTAAGTTTTGAATAAAAGAGCAGACCTGGAGCTATCCCAGGCCACCCCAGAGACACAACCAAAATGTCCCCTGTAGCTAGTGCCCACAGCACACAGTTATCTCAAACTAAAAAGGGCTTTGAAGGACTCAAAACTGAGTTCTTGTCTTTCTGAACACCTCATGACTAAATCTCTCAGCTCTTTCCTCTGCAGCACCAAGCAATTCTTCCCTCTATTACCCTTTTAAGGGATTTTACTGATTTCTCTTTTTCCATTCATGCAAAAAACGGTTTTAAGGCACAGGAGGAGGCTGATGCCATTTCAGAGGTTCCCTGCTGCCCTTTAAAATAATAAAACATTCTTAAAGAATCCAAAACAAACTTTTGCTCTTCAAGAAGAGCAGAACTGTCACATCGTGCCATTTTAATTCTCTGTTTTGGTGTCCTGATGAACATAATGAGGAACTTCTCCAATTTAATTTTCAGTGGTTTGCACTTCTTTATTTCTTTACATCCCCCTTTTTCTATAAAGTATTATTATGGATCTCTGACAGTACTTTAGATTTCTGTTTTCTGGGTTTTTTAGATTAGTATTGCTGCTCAAAACTAAATAACTCAGCCACATTGGTTTTGAAATCTCCAAAGAGCTCTTGTAATTGTTTTTGCTCCCTTCGAGTGAACTCCACTATCTCAACATGTTGGCCAATTTTCTTCTCTACTTCTTCTTCAGAGTTAACACTGACATGATTCTGTTTCTTAATATATTCCTCTTTTTATCTAATTTGGTCTGCCTACAGTTTAATCTAACTGTATGTATTGCTTAATTCCCCATAGTACTTGAAATTCGGACTGTTATTAAATTGTGGTCAGTACCTCTCCTTTAAATGGTCACTTCATTGCACCATAATACTTATGCAAAATGAAATGCAAAGCACTATCCCATCTAGTCACAAAATGAGCCAGTCCTTCCATTTCTGAATCACTTTAATGCAACAGGGGACATTAAATGAAAATCCTACTTAATATTGTTCTCTCTTGCCTAATAGCTAAGCCTCCTTCTTCAGCATTTTGAGGAAGGATTCATTGTTCTTCTTCAGAGGTCAATACTTTTCTCTTATAAATCTACTATTCTTCCAGGTCTTCAGGGGCCTGCTGCATTGCCTCAACACTTTCATAATTTTAATAATTTCTGTCTATCCAAAGTAAGTGACAACAGTTTGCCATAATGCACCATGTCTTTATTTTCAGATATTATGAAAATACTAATTAATATTATTATTATTATTGTTACTTCCTAGTAATACTACATGGTCAAAATTTAATTCACTTTAATCCATTATCTCACCAAGCTGGTTATCTTCGTAATAGGCAAATCTCCTCTAGTGATACCAAGTATGTTTTCATGACCATATTGACCATTGCTGGATTTTCTATACAGATTTCTGGGAGTGTCTGCCCTCCTCCTCATATCAGGACTACATAAATAAACTTGCTCATGGTATGCTGGAGCAGCTGTACAATTCCTCACATTTAAAGCAGTGCTGCAGCTGGCAGCTGACATTATTTGTATTTTAACAGACTATCCTGTATCACATTTACCCTATTTCCATTTCCAGAAAGCCAGACGATCTTCACAGCTCCATTTCTTCCTTTTACCTTTCTTGCAGGGTTTATGCTTCCAGCCATCACTGTTTTATCCCTCAATGCCTCTGTGAGAGAGGGAAAGCAGCACCTCACACAGCTCCCAGTTATCTGTGGGTAGAGCAGCCCTGGGGTGCCTTAACCCCCAGAGGTGCACAAATATCTTTACTAGTTCCTCACTGGAAGCAGGGGTGACATGGATGGGATAACACTTCAGCAGGTTCCACACCATCCAGCAAAAGTCCAAGAGCTCTTTCCCCTTTCAGCTGATAAGGAGCTCTGACCCTTTGAGAGGACACATGACCTGATGGCCAGGGCCAGTCCCAAAGACAACCCCCACTCAGCCAGAGCTTTGTGACCTGTCCTTCCTTAATGCTGCATTGACCACGTCACGCTTGAAAGACACCCATGGTGAGCCTTTTATTCCTTGAAGGAAACCTTCTTAACACCACTGCTTCCAGGATTCTGAGCCAAAGGCCACAAGTCACCAGTGGGGAATGGAGGGACTGCCCTTGGCCGAATTCCTGGTTCAGCAGAGCCCTGGGTCAAGCCAGGCAACCCCCATGAGTCAGATTTGGGGTTTTTATAGTGCAGGTGGCTGGAGATGTAGGACTGTAGAGTCCACAGAGTCAGAGCAGAGCCACTCCATGACACTGCCTCTCAACCAAAACTCCAGTTAATGGGTTGATTATGTGGTTCATTTTTCTCCTTAAAATAAATAAAATAAAAAAGGTCATTGGTCATGAGTTTGTACAGGATGGTCGGACCCAAATAATGAGTTAGGCCCAAAGAGCAAAAGATTTCCTTAAAAAAATTCTCTTGAAATTCTTCAGATTAATAAAGACTGAATTGCTTTGCTTTACCTTTTGGATTTTTTTTAAGGCCATTAACTCAAATTTTGTAGTTTTTCTAGAACATGCAAGGGCTATAAATTGCTTTCAGAGAAACAACACACAAACCAGACCCACACACAGAATTGAAATTTTCATGTGATTGCTCAATTCCAGAAAACAGAGCTTTAAAAATATACAAGACACCCTAAAACTGTGAAAATCATCAGTGAGGCAGCTAGGACTCCATAGGAAATCACCAGAAGTATTTTCAGCATGAGCTGTGAAGGCACCATAGAGATTCAGACAAAGCTACCAAGGTCTTTCAAAACCACATTGACATCATGATGAGCCAGTAGTCACATTTTGCTGATTCACGTACAGATCTTCATCAATATAATTAAAAAACAAAAACAAAAACAAAACAAACAAACCCAAACAAACAACCAAAAAAAATGCAAACAAAAAAACCAACCAACCAAAAAAACCCAGAAGAATCAAGCAAACAAAAAACCCCAAACCTCAAATGACCAGAAACCAGATCACAGATCAAAGAGGAGCTTACCTGGATCACTAAGGAATTCCTCTGAGTTGTTCCACGTCCTACCATCCAAGTACAAGGAGCCATTGGTGAAGTTAAACATGGTGTAATCCCTNAAAACCCAGAAGAATCAAGCAAACAAAAAACCCCAAACCTCAAATGACCAGAAACCAGATCACAGATCAAAGAGGAGCTTACCTGGATCACTAAGGAATTCCTCTGAGTTGTTCCACGTCCTACCATCCAAGTACAAGGAGCCATTGGTGAAGTTAAACATGGTGTAATCCCTGACACATTTGTGTCTCAAGTTGCCCATGAAGAGCTGCAGGCCTATGAGGGCAAAGACACTCAGGCAGAAAACGGTCAGAATCATCACATCTGCAAGTTTCTTAACAGACTGGATGAGTGCCCCTACAATGGTCTTCAGCCCTAGGGAGATAAAAGCCCAGAGTTTATAGACTGAGAGACTGAAATGTGTCTGCAGACAGCTGCTTTTCATGATGAAAATCTCCATGGAAAGGGAAATCTGAAGGGCTTTGAGTATGTGTTTGCAGCTGGATGTCAGCAACGAGAGACAAGCGATCACTATGAATGTCTAGTTTGGCCTGCTTTTGGGCAAAAGTCCTGGAATTGCACAAACACTGATTCAAAAAAGGAGGGGGAGAACTGGATGGAGGGACAGTGAGATAGGAAACTATCCATGGATAAAGAAAATATGGAATGTGTTTTATATTTTCATGGAGCTGCAGTAAAGGAGGTAAAGCATAAATCCCATTGAATTTTGAGAACGTGGATTGCTTTTAAATCTCTCAGGTGATTCTGATAACTTTATCCCTCACATAAACAGATGAAGAGGTATGGAAATGCTGTTTATTCCCTGATTACTTTACATATTTTAGTGCCAAATCCAACATGCTGTCCTCATATGCATAATTCCTCTGCCTTCAATTCATTTGCTTAAGACAACAAGAATTTGGGATTAGAAAAAAAGCCAAAAACAGGCAATCAAATAAACGCAGTGGAAATTATTTGAGTAAAACAACCTGGGGCTCCAACACTACCTGGGCAAAGTTAATAGTTTTATAGTGTGCTGCCAAAGTAGATAAATAATCCCATTGCATAACACCAAAGGTTTGGGTCACACAAATTAGCTTCTCTTTTATTATTTCACCCTGTAATACTAGCTTCAGTTTATTCTTCCATAAATATTCAGATATAAATAATTACACAGTTTTCTCAAGCGATAGTTCTTGCTTTTGAAGTGTTTCTGGAGATCAGCACTGCTTCAGCTGATTGAGTATTACTTTATTACAATAGAAAACTCCATTTCTTTTTAAAAAAAGACCCTTCTAAACTGGTGGGCTGCAGCTGGACATTAATATCAGCTGCACATTGGTGGCAATTTTGTCATTTCTTTCCTATTTATATTTAATTAATACTCTTAAGTAGTAATAAGTGTTTCTGATAATCTGTGTCACCAGTATGGCAGCAATAAGAGAAATTTATTTAAATAGAAAAAAAGAAAATGCAAAGAGGAAACATGAGGAATTCTCCTGGGCAATATTCAGAATTGATTTGCTCACTGAATATGAACATACACATTAAATCTCAGTTCCCTGGAATTCCACCCCAAGAGTTTGGCAGCCACAAAGGCTGAGCTAGTGCTGCGTAATTGGAAATAATATGAAAATGTACTTCAGGACTCATAGGAAAGCAAAATTAGCTTTTGGCTTTGCTTAAAAATCTCTGGTTAGAGTGAGGAGAAACCAGGGTTTCTCAGATGAGGATGAGCTGCTGGAATGGCCAACAGGTGCAGCAGTCCCTGCATCCAGCAGCCTAAAATACTCCACCTCCTGCACAGGATAATCTGTAAATGACATTAACATCTGTAAAATGGCCCATTTAACCAAAAGGCACTGATCCATCAGGTGTGGGGAGCTCTCTCACTAAATTCTTTGTTTGCCTCTCTAAAATTAGTTTGTGGCATGGTAAAGAGGGCGAGGTTAGACAGCTCCCCTGCTCTGCTCAAAAATAAAGTATAAATTGTTGCAGGACAAACATAAGCAAAATCTGGATTTTCATGCTACCTCTTCTCCTCACCAGAAAGAGGTTTTACAAATGAGGTCAAGTCTACTCAGATACTTAGAAAAAGGCTGACTTTGAATTTTTGAGCCCATCTGTAGGCTTGGCTACCTGTTTTCATGCCTAAAATTTTTATTTAAAAATGAAAAAAAATTATTTAAAATTTTTGTTTAAAAATGAAACCTCTTCTGCTAATCTAGCCTTGAATAAATTTTTTACCTGAATGGGAAGTAATTTTAGATGTAGCCCAATTCTGAAAGGACTTCTGGGCTGTCACCCTCGCCCAGCATTATAAGACCTTTAAGACAGCCGGGTCTTACACAAGTAGTGAGGTGAGGAAAAAGATTTGCAAATCAACTAGATTTTTACATTTTTTTAATCTAATATTCTGAAATATTTTCAGTGATTCTTATCATTGGTTGGCATTTGAATGCACAGATGTTGCTTCACTGAAGTTGGTTAAACTTGGGAAATCCAAATGCAAACTGAGTCTTAAGAAAAGGAAAAAAATACCACAAATTCTTTTACTGCCATACTCCCTGTAAAATCCCTGCAGAACATCTATTTATTTGTAATACAAATACAAACTTGGAGTCTCTATTTGTAACATCTAAGTGCACTAACTAATCTTACTCATATGGGCAAAGACAATGGGAGTCCTAATGTGAATAGGGATAATATTGGGGAAGAAATCCCTACAAAATTCTAGTCATCAAGAAAGACTATCTGTTTTCAAAATCAGGCCTCAGCATTGCCAATTTCAAGGTCATTTCATGAAACATGTTTTTCCCAGATTACTTACTGGAGTTTTAAATAGAATAGCAATTCTATACTCTTACTTTTACAAGTTCATTCCTTGCAGGTATCAAATAATTTCTTTATGAGAGGGTTTTCTGTTTTACTTCCTTTTAAATTTTTTTGTATTGTTTTCATAGCTTACAATCTTCTGAACAATTTAAGAAGATGATACTTTAGTAATACAATTTCTGTAATTAAAGGCCATTTAAAAATAACTTGTACTCTGCCTCCTGGACCTTTGTTAAAACTTTCCAGGAAAACCATTTGGAGAGTGTTGTATTAACAGCTGAACTGTTTGTTCTCACCCTTTAAAACCAAAATTTTCTCAGAAAATTAAGTAGCATCCGTCAAGGTGGTTGACACAGCTAAGCGCCAAGGCTAAGGAAAATATGTAATTAATTGTTCATTTAAACTATCTGTCTCTAAAATGGAAGGGCTGAGGGGAATTAAGGACACCCAGGACGTCTTGCAGGTGCTCTGCATCTCTCTGAATCAACCCCATCTTTTGTAAAAGCAATGCTAGATGTATTCAAATTTAGAGCACGGTTAAATCTTCTGGATAAATAATCCTTCTTTGAAATAGTGCCAATGGGAGCACTGCAATATAGCTTAATAGAAGGTATTATTTATGGGGCATTAAAGGCATTTACTTAATTCTTACAAGTCAAACATCAAACCAGGCAGCATGCAGGAAAAAACCTGAGGATCTGATCCAAAGCTGAGTAACATCTACAGCTGTTAATGACAATGGCTCTATAGATTACTCCCTGTGGAGTAAATCAATAATAGGCTTTTTCTGAATCACTGACTTCTTTCCACACCTCTGGGCCAAATCCTGCTTGCATGACATGAAAAAAAACACGAGATCCAAAAATCAGTGGAATGAGGGCTGTGTAGGCAGCCTGACATCTGCAGAGAGCAAGAATTTGGCCCAAATGTTCCTGTTAAGGCAGGTAGAAATTATCACATCCAGAGGTTAATAATCAAATAATCATTTTTCAAATGCAAATCAGAAACCATAGAAAATGCAAGCAACACCAAACAATGAGAAATGGCAAGATCCCAAAACACCATCCATTCCTTATGTGAGATGTGAGGAAGTATTAGCATAATTCAGTATGACATCCATACCAGATGTTGGCAATCACCTACAGAACATCAGACATGTTCATGCACAGTCTGGAAACAAGTGGGAAGAAGAAGAAAAATTAAAAAACACACACACACACAAAAAAGTGTGACTTGCAGCAGGATTGTCCTCATCAAGCCCATTCCTTTCCTTGAGGATAACCTGTGTCCTGTAAAGGTCTGCAAGAGTCACAGGCATGTAGGGAGAGAAGGGCTCACCCTTGATGAGTGTATTTTGTCATTCATTACTGAGACATGGGGCAGCAGAGTTTAACAACGTGTTGGCAAACTCCAATTGTTGTCAGCATTCCTGCAGACTGGCTTTGCGTAGAAAAGTGACTGACAGGCCAGTCTCCAAGGAAAACACAAATATGCCATGTATTTCTCACCTCTGGGATAGTTACTTCTTGAGTTAAGTGATTTGCCCACCAAAAGGGTGACATTTATCTCCCCGCAGCAGGATTTCAGTGAGACTGAAGCAGTGAACAGGGGTCAGTCTCCTCCACACAGTCTTAATTCTTGTTCTCCGAGCTCTGTTCTGGCTATCACGGAGGCACTGGATAACATTCACAGCACTATTTATAGCCTTTAGTCTCACACTAACTTAAATGGGAGCTGGATCAGGCCCCAAAGTGCCTTGGCCCAATTTTCTATGAGGTCACCTTTCCCCGGTATCCTGTCGTTTTGTGTGAGATGTCCGTGGCGTACACGCCTGTTCCAGAAAGAGCAGGGCAGCTTCTCTGGATACAGGCAGTTTTCAGAATCCTGGGGATGAGGATGATGATGATGATGGCCTGCTTTTTGTGGTCTTTTGATGGAGAGGGTGTACCTCAGGGTTTATGTTATCTCAGTTAGTACTTATCAAAAAGAGCGGTGATTTCCATGAGGCTAAAGCATGATTCAAGACCTTCTGTTGTGGTTCCTATGGAGCCCACTGGGATCTGGATACTCTGGTAATGGGATGCTAATGGGAGACAAATGAATGGCTTCAGTGGGCTGTTCTGCTGCTGACCATGGTTTCTATCTGGCTAGAAAAACAAATGAATCCAGTTGCCATGGCAACATGCAAGACGCCAATTAGTAAATCAAATCACTGAGAGTTAAAGGTTTAAAATGCTCCCAAGAGAGAAAATGTTACCTATTTCTAAGCACCTGAACGTGTACAAAGCTTGTTTTCCTCTCAATATCATGGGCAACTGGAAAACAGGAAGAAATGGGTGTGCTCAGAGCAGAAAAGGGAAAATGGAGGGGTTCCATGAAGGTGTCCTGGCATTTAAGGGCTGCCACAGGAGGTAAGGCACTGACCTGATGTCTCACACAGCTCCAGGGTAAAAAAGAGATCTGATAATGCAGCAAGAGAGAGGGAGGCTGGATTCAGAGACAGGACCTGCAGGTGCATGGACATTTGGAGCAGAAGACATTGGCACTGTGGCACTCAAACCGAGCCCCAGCTCTCCAATGAAAGGAAGGCTGGCTTGTAGATGCCAACATTTGTGTTGTTGGGTCTGAGTCTGAACCATCCACCTGGGACAAATCTCCTGATGACAAAAGCAATGAGTTGCTGGGACAGTTTCTGGACTTATCAGGAGGACCCTGGGACCTCCACCTTTGAAGGGCTGCTTGAAGAAGTCAGGCAATAAATACCATGCCATGCTTGAGCTGTGCTAAATGCAGCCTTAGGCCAGGGCAATGGACTCTGCTTTCAGGAGATCTTTTTCAGCCCTGTGAGCCTGTGTCCCCCTAAAGATCCCTGTGCCTGCTTGAGCACTTAGAACCAGACATTAAAGGTAGGTGAGATTTTTAAAAGCACTAATTGTCAGCTTTACTGACTCCCTCTGGAGTCAATAGAGAAACTCATTGATTCCAAGTGAAGCAGAATGCCTTTGAAAAGCAGCCTCTAAGTGCTTTGCTGGACAGAAGCCTCGCACCACGGAGGACTTGTGGCTTTCTGTAAGCAATTTCACTGAGCACGCAGAGTCCAAGCATGTTTGTGCAAAGAGAAGTACCTGATGGAACAGTGATCAATTTTATTGAGGGAAAGCTCAGATATTTCCAAACGAGAATACAACTTGGTGTTTTTCACCTGAGACGTGAAAGAGGAAGCAAAAATAACAACCACCTTCCCCTCTCTATGGCAATTAACCCCAAAAATCTCATGAAAGATATTAATGCTCATCATCTTTCCATTTTTAAGCCTACTGGGGGAAAATATTTCACCTCAGCATAAGCCTATGTTATCATTAAAAACTCAGACTGATCTCCAGAGAACCCACAGCACCATGTCCAATATATCTTTTAAAATATATATGCCTACCTGTAAGATGAACTGACTCCTCTAAAATTATCTGCTAATATTAAAGAAACCCACCTTGTCTGTGTTTCACTGGCAGCTATGGCAATTTGTAGCTCTCTACATTTGTAATTTAATACTCAGGGCACAGGTAATCTTGATGATAAAATCAAAGGCCAGATATTCTATTAGCATATCTACATGCAGTTATGTCACCAAATAATTCAGGAACTTGTACATAAAAATGCAGCTATCAAAAAAACTAATCAAATATTCAGTCAGAATGAAAAAAGAGAATGTGAGTTATTATGCATTACTTTAATAAATAACACTCTTTTTTTTTTTTTCTATTAACCAACAAATGGAATAACTCAGTGCTTAATATCAGTGAAGGGTTTTGGTGTATTTGAATCTGGATTTTTTGAATCTCAGCACTCAACATTTTCCCCACTAAGTCATACCTTATCATTTGATGTAAAACAAGCTTCAGCTCCTCTTCTTATACAGGACAGCAGAAAATTGTTATATATATAACTCAGAAAAATTGACAGGCTCTGCTCTGAAGAGGCTCAAGCCTGAGACAAGATGTAAGGTGAAAAGTGTCCCCTGGAGATGGATGTCCCTCCAAGTTAAGTCTTCAAATTGCTATCAAAGGAATCTAGGAAACAAACTCCGGCTTTCTCTCTGAGTAGCCACTACCATCCCACAGGATCTGTAAAGCTATGCTCAGCTCTGTTTCCCAAGGAAAATAAAAATCCTTTCTCAGTGAAAATCCTGTTAGAGAAAACTTAAAAATCCCCACAAATGTCTGCTAACAGATTATTCTTTAAAACTTAAAGACAAAAATTAAGACAGGTACTGGTTTCAAGGACCTAATGTATTTTAGAGTACTCTTTAAAATCTGTGTTTGGACGTACACTTCCAATGAAAAGTACCTTGCTTTCCCAGTAATTTCCCTGATTTTCATTACTGTGGTGTTGGAACGAGGCACCAAACTCTAGACCCAGAAATACACTTTTTCTTAACACTTCCATTCCTGAATTCCCATTTCCAGCTTATACTCCATGTGGTGATGAGATTTAATACATATCCCTGTAAGTTTACTTCACAGGATTTGTTTAGATTGATATTATAGTGTATAACAGAGTGGGTGGAAAAGCCTTTCCAACCTTAAATATCTGTGAGTGAGAACCCGAGCAGTTCTCTCAATGTTTAGAATATTTTTAACATGTAATTGCCAACATCTGTTCAGGATTATCACAGATAGGATCTACCATGCATGGTTTTTGCTATCTTCTCTAACTTGTCATGCAGGTTGGAGATGTTAAACACTGAGGCTGAATGAGACCTGTCCATAGATAATGCTCAGCAAGAAAGTTTTGTTATACGGTTAGTCCACAGTGGACTCATCTCTGCATAAATTACTTAATAATGTTTTTTTAATAGTAAGAGATTATATAAAGAGCTTCATTCAATACCAGATGTGTAGTAAAACTGTTTTTTCTTTTTTTTTTTTTTGAAGAGGTGAAGAGGAGAGAAATCATATCCTTGAAAATGTGAGAAAACAGGAGCTGATGAAATGCTGAACCTACTGAAATAAATACTGCAATATTTTCCAATCTCTCTTCAAGGCCCAAAATTTCAGCAGTGTTTCTATCACATGCAAATGGATAAACACCATGACAAATTAGGCTATCTGTGCCTGCAGTCTTGAAACCTCAGCTCATAGCACAGATTTAGATTCCTCTATCGATGTGCTTTTAAACATGAATATGCATTTTGAGGTCATTAACCTTCCATTTCTAAAAATCAATATCCGAAGGTTTTAAAAGATTTTCATTGCCATCTTCATACACTTCACAAATGAGCACTTTATGTATGTGATTCACGAGACACTGCTCTTACTGCAGCACTTGTGAGCTCTGCAATTTTGGAGGCACTCTCATTCCTTCTGCCCACAAAAACCATATTGGAAAAAACATGTAAAAAAAAAAGTGTGTTCTATTGACAGGTCACATTCCCTACATTCCTCCATTTCCTGATCAGTATCTATGGTTAAGTCTTTGGTAATTACAGTGTTTACTACTGGAAATGGCATGTAGGCTTTAACTGCAGCCCGAGTGTTTAACCTGATTTTCACCTGAAATGACTGAGATTGTTTTCAGCGCCCGCAGTACTCTGAACGTTCGTAAGGCTGAGACATTGCCCAGGTCCACAAATTCAGTTATGTATCTGTAACAAGGGAAAGTCACACACAGACAATGACAAAACACCAGCCAAAAAAAAAGAAAAAAACAACAATCAAAGGGACAAAGAGAGACAGAGAAAGAATCACTTGTAGCTGAGAGCCAAAACGTAAGGATCAGGGCGTCTTACCTGGGATTACTGAAATAGTTTTTAAAGCTCTCAATACCCTGAAAGTCCGAAGAGGTGAAACACTGCCTACATTCACAAATTCTCCTACATACCTGTAGAATTAAGTCACAGTTATTTGGAATTATACAATAGATTATGAGACTTGTCTGAATGAAGAAAGCATTCATACACAGTGGGAGTGAACGCAGCCGAATGAGAGGTGCATCCACTTTTCAGGCTGTTCTTTGATGCCATTTGCCCCAGGTTTTTATTAGTGCACATCATTTCAAATGCTACTTGAACTATTAAATTTTTCTAACAGGCATCAATCCTTTAAAACTACTGGGTGAACTCTGTTATTGTGCTGTTCAGCCATAAATACTTTAAAGATTTTACCAACATGTAGTTGAACAAAAAAAAATTCTTTACATTATTGGAAATATTAAGAGTTATTTTGCTGCTTCAAAAACTCAAGCAATTTTCACATAATAGCTTCTGAAAACTACATATAGGACAACATAGCAAAATAGTTCAAACATTTTGACTGGGTTATTTAATTCAAGATGCTGTATTCTGTGGTAAAGCAAATTTTGGTTTCAAGAGATGCTTTAAATTGTACTTTGTTTTATATTTCAATTTCATGCCCTTTGGCTGTGGGAAGATGGAGTCTAAATTAATATAACTGCCATCCTCCTAAAAAATCTTTATGATTAAAATACCAGTCCCAACTGTTCCCTGCCATACCTCTTTTGTTCATCCTGGAGACCCATCACATCTGAGCTAAATGCTCCCAAGAGGGAGTTTCATTTTATCAGTGTTGTACAAAATTATTTCCTCCAAGTCAGTATGCAGCAAAACCATAGTCACCACTGTATCTTCAAAACAAAAGAGATCTTGGACCCTTGAATTTCACTTCTAAAATTCTACCAAATTTCATTCAACTGCCCTACTTCTTTGGGGCCTTTGTTTCTAAATGTTATGGAAAAAACTCATCTGGTTATTCTAAAAAAGCCTGCTTAAGTGGGCTTTGTCCAAAGGCCCCTGGGGAGGACAAAGCATCCTCTCCATATCTACTAATCCAGATTATACCCTGAAGAACAATATTGCTTCTCTTCATAATCTCAAGAGGGAGTCTGGGCAACGATTTACCTGTTTCCTCCCCAGCTTTACCCTGTGCTTCTCTCCCAAACTCTTCCTCAGCATGAAAGGTGGAGGAAAAAAATAATTTGGGGAGAAGCACTAGGATGGGAATATGGTTTTGCTGACCAGAGATTTGTAAAAACACATTATAAATATGTGGACAAGTATATGAAGCAGATAATACTGTTGCTTGTAATAGTCAGTTAGGATTTCTTTTGGTCATTTTTTTGATCAAAATTCTGCTGACCAGTTCTTCTGTACCAGGGCATGAGAAGCAACTGGAATTCCTATCCTGAATTTTCCCATTAGCCAGGGAATTGCTTATTGTCTTTAAGATTTTGACAGGGCACTTCCCAACCCAGAGCTACAGCTGCCTCTCCCTCACCTGTCCTGGAAAGAGGGACTCACTAGTTTGGGAGAGAGGGATCTAAACCAGGGCAGTTTTGTCATTTCCTTTGAAGCCATCCCTGACCCCAGAGAGGGTCATGAGCCATGGCTGTGTCTGCTGGCAAAGGACAGCAGAAAAGCCCAGGAGACCTGCAGCATGCCTTATTCTCCAGTGTGCTATTTAAAACAATTCTCTGTGGCCCAATCTCTGCTGCTTCTGCCCAAAAGAGAAGACAAGGACCTACCTTGCAACAACTCTAAAGCAAATTATGGTCTCCCCACTGTAACACCCATCAGTGAATTAATCATATTTTCTGTTAGCTCAAAACTCTTGGTCCATCTGAATCTCATGGCCCCTTATCAGCCTCCTCCATTTTGCATTCCCAGGCCACCTTTGTTTGCAGATACAGAAATACCTCTGGCAGCACACAGGCCACAAGCAAAGACAACACCAGAGTTACCTGTGTGATCCATCTTACTTTAAATTACTTGCAAATTGGATTTGGATGAAGGCTAAATCGTATCAGAATAGATTCCATTATCCAAGTCTCTGTACTATCTGCTGCTTGCATACTTGGGAAGGAGGTTTCATTGTACATATGAAGATCATATTGCAGCCACTTTTAACTCCCTCACTGCTGCCCGTGCGCTCAAGGAAACACTTTTCCATTTCTTTTTTTTATTCCAGAATTCCATTTATTTTTCCATTCTTAAAGGCTTAGTATAATACGCTTTAAAGTAAGAAACAATAGGAATGGATTCTGGTTCTGAAGAGATAGTTTGGTATTAAGAAAATAGTTTGATATTAAGGAGTTTGATAGTTTGCAGTTGTAGGTCCCCCTGTTTTAGGGATGTTCTAATTAAAATGTGAAATATCATTTGGAAAGAAAATCAAAAGGTTGTTAGGAAAGAAAGCACAGACTCCCAAGCCTCTCATTAGAAAAGCTTTAAGGATTTTTCATGATCCTTGGGCTGGAGCACTGAGTGGCCATTCAAGTCTAGAATTAGAAAAGAAAAAAAGAGGGGCAAACCTACCTCCTGTCGCACCAAACCCTGGTTCCTACTAACAGAGAGGGAATAATTCCCTTGTGGGTTACTGTCCACCTCAAGGTCTGTGCAAACCTTCTCATCTTTCCTTCTCCCTATGTCCCAAATGCCCAGAGATGACATAGAGACAACTTAAGGGGTATTCAGACCGTGTCCCCCACTGACTGTTCAGACCTGAATTTCAGTCTGAGGTGCCCCCAGAGCTGGGGGAGATGCCTCAACTTCTGCCCAATTTGACAAGATGAGGTGGAGCAGATTCATGGTCAAAGCTGGAAGCTGTGGCTCCTCTTGTCCTTTTCTCTGCTCCTTTCTGCCTTACTGTCAGAAACCTCCTTCCTTCTGGAAAAGTGAGAACCCATGCACAGAAATTCTCCATGTTGTGCTGAATTCTGAGACCTACAAATAAACTTACATCCTAACTCACAAACAGATGGATGATTATACCCTGCTTTTACCACCTGCCTGAAGGACAGGAGGCAGGAGAGCAGGATGGTGACTGTGTGGTTGTCCTGCCACTAAATGTTGCAGGAGAATTGCACTTATCAATACCTGAGGAAGAGCTTAGCTGTCAAAAATACCCAGTGTGTGCTGGCCTCCAAAAGATTCTCCCCATCTGCACTGATTTGTTTTTTTAAAGGCTTATCATAGTGGCCAGATGTCAGTTCAGCCAAATCCATAGGAATGCAGCAACAGATACCAGGACCTGGCCTAGGGTTGGCTTAGGTCCAAAGCCTACTGAAATAAATGAGAGTGCTCCTGAGGACATTCACTTAGGTTTTACACACCTTCATGCTGTTCTGCTAAATGCTGCTAAGAACCACAGAATTATAAAATATCTCAAGCTATGGGAAGGGACCCATAAGAATCAAGAATGCAATTCCCTGCTCCTCACAGGACTACCTAAAACTAAACCGTATGACCAAAAGCATCATCCAGAGTCTCCTTGAATACTGGTCTTGATCCCTGCACCCTAATAGAGTTGTGCTTCCAACTTCAGTGTTTTGGCTAACTTTCATTGAATATTCTTTCCTGATTTTGGTTCCATTCAAATTTCACAGCCCCAGGAGTTCAGCTCAGATGTTGGTGCTAACACACTTGAATCTCACTTAACACTGTGAATTATGGGGTTTAAAGATGGCAGCAAGAACTAACCTAAACCCAGAATTGAATACAGGTATCATTAAGCAGAAAAAAAACACGGAGATTAGATCAAATCCTTCTGTGTTTAGGAAGTGGAGCCTTTCAGGCATCTCTCCTAGCTTTCACTTCAAGATGGAACTCGTTCTTTGCACAATTTTCTCTTTTGTGACTATGAAGAGATCTGGATTTCTATCTTAGCTGGAGGTACTGACAGTGTCAGACCTCTGCCTTTGGCCAGAGCTTGGGCTGACCCCGAGTCCCCTGTGAGTGCTGGCTGACTGCTTCTCTACCCCTGTGTATTTTTAGCTGTCTGGATGTTGCAAATCCATCACCTTCTTCACAGCATCAGAACCCCACGTGTCCTCAATGAACTCTAACACTCTAGGCAGACACATACAGCTGAAGGGGAATATCATGGTGGGGGCCAAATTTCTATTTCCAAGATATATAACAAGTTTCAGAGGACTATAAATTAACTCTCTATAGTAAAATAGTAATTACTTTCCAGGTGAAAAGAGTTTGTGAAAAGAGGGATATGAAAACAGCTCTGATGATATGATGGATGGATAGAGTATAAATAGGGATTTAAATACGTGGGTATTCAGTCACACTTACAACACTTTCTATTCAGGGGTCTGAAGCTTCCCAAAACTACATTAGATAGGCAGATATTATTACAGATATTTTACAAACAGCTCTCTCTGTGAAGCACAGAGAGAGTAAATAATTTCTCAAAAATTTTGTAGTGAATTCAGAGAACTGAATTGAGAATTCATCTAAAACCACTCGGGATAAAAATACCTCTTTCTTAATACACCTCAGCCTTTTCTCATTTTCAGTAAAATTTGAGTGAAGAAAAAATAAAAAGAGCATCCAGACAATCTTTTAAAAAGTTCTATTGCATATAACTCTCTTGAAAAATATGAAGGAGTGCTACTTACGCCATCACAATAACACTGAAATCCAGCCAGTTCCATGGATCCCGAAGGAAGGTGAATTCTGTCATGCAAAATCCTCTCGCCAATATTTTTATCAATGACTCAAAAGTGTAAATGCCAGTGAAAGTGTACCTGGGGAACAGAGTGGCCAAAGAAGAAAGAGAGTTAGCAAGCAGTAGACAGCTGAGACTGCAGGGGCACAGCTCTGGGGTTGCTCGTGTGGGTCACAGCTGCAGCACTGGGCTGTGCATGAACAGCCTCGTGTGTGGACCAAGGAACAGGCAAGGAACAGCAAAATACTCGGGGCAGTGTCAGAATGAAGGTAATTTTTCTTCCTGGGGTGTCCCTTGGTGAATCCTCACCCATCAAGTCCAGCATGGACACTACGCTGCTCAGCTGTGCTATGGGACTTCTGAACCTCTGCCACCTCCAGTGGAAGAAGAGTGGATTGGAGAATCATGGAATGGTTTGGGTGGGAAGGGACCTTAAAAATCATCTCCTTCCAACCCACTTGCCATGAGCAGGAAACCTTCCACTAGATCAGATTGATAACAGACCCATCCAACCTGGTCTTGAGCACTCCCAGGGATGGGGAGTCCACAACCTCTCTGGGCAGCATTATGCCACACTTCTTGTTTCTCCATTGGAAGGAGGGTGGTTGTTCCATTCATACCTCTCATCTCTTCCTGCCCAAGACATTTTGGGGATTAAAAAAATGCCACCACTTGTTTTTATCAGCTAGAAAGTGTAATCGTCCTGCAACTTCCCTTGTGTTTCACCATCCCTGGCAAATTGCACCAGCCTTGAGAATTAAACAACAAAATGCCTTCACTGAAAAAGAATTTAAAAACTCCCACCTGACTACTGCATGTAGTAATTTTGACCTGCCTGACAGTAAAGGAGACACAAGCCTGGTTTTTTCCCCCTGGTAAATTAAGTTACTACCAACAGCCTCTTGACTGTGATGATCTGGGCTAGAACATAGATCTTACTTTTCATAATAAAGATGACACTTGTAATAAAATTTAGCAAAATCTCTGTGGAGAACAGTAATGCCTCTGATTTATAGCTCTCAGATCTGTACTCACCCAGGGCTCTACCTGCCATCAGAGACAGAGTTCAGGGCATACAACAGCTCTTTTTTAGTATTTCTGCCCAACACACCTAGCCCAATGGGTTGGGTATTCTAGGCCATATATTAAAAAAAGAAATAAAAGTTTGGTGTCTACCACAGGCGTTCCGTATCCTTTTTCTCCAAAGGATGATAGCAAAGATGCAGATAATACCAAAGCCTATCAAAAAACCTCAAACACCTCAAATCCACTAAAACACAAATCTCATAAGTCATGATGTGAAGGGCTATCACTGGAAACACTGGCTTGAGTTTCCTGTTCAGTGCCTAAACATCAATTGGTGCCATCACACATAAAAAAATTGTAACAGTTAAAATTCCTGTTTGGTAGAAAAAAGGTGTGAGCGATTGAAGGTGGCAATGTAAGGAAGAACATTATGCATAAAATATATTTAGCTGTATTCCACTGAACAGCAACTGGTCAAACACACAGATAGTGACAAATCTCATGCCCTCCTGCCATCGTGTCACACATTAGTACGACTCATACATGTTATAAAATCTCAGTGTGCTCCATCTTAAAATGGGGATTAGCAGGACAGTTTGGGTGCAGCAGTGGGCATTAAATGTGTCTCACAGCTCCACTTTGGCCATATACCCGAGCATTATCTTGTATCCAACTTTTTCACAGCTCCTATTTAGCTTTGCTCTGGTATTTTGAATATAGGTCACCCATGTGACAGTCTCTTTAAGCATGTGTATTTAGTAATACACACAGAAACCACATGCAAAGAACTAAAAAAAAATACTGAACAGTACATAAGCTCATTAAAATGATAAAGCACTTGTATTTATTCAGCATGTCAGATGGGTTTAATTGATTGTATAATCATTATCTAATTCTAAATGGATCGGGGAAAGTCCTCCAGCAACTGAATGGCTTCTTTAACAACAAAATCAGGGTTCTTAAAAAAAAAAATTAATGGGGGAAAGTTGAATTGATTCCTTTTTTTTTCAAAATGGTAAGGAAAATTCTTTAAAGGAAGATCTAGGACAAATATTTGCACAAGGTTATTTTTCTATCCCCTGTGAGTCTCTGAAACAGCAGAAGAAAATGGATTAAATGTATCTTCTCCAAATCCAATATTAATCAATTTGAATTACAGTTCATTGGGTTATTTTGCTCCTCCAAAGTACTTGACTTTGATTTCATTCTATGCACTTGAGGAGGAAAAGCTGAGAGATATGAGGGGACACGGGAGAAGAGGGAACATGGAAGGATTTACTCCATGCTGCATGAGTCCATCTGCATTTCTGCTCTACGTTTTCTGCATGCTCTGCTTGATGCACTGATAAAATCATCCACATTCTCCTGCTTGCAGAAGACACAATACTATCATTTTTGGTATTTCCCTCCAGAGTGTTTGAATTTCCAGCTGTACACCTACTGACCAAATTTTGATGAGATCATCACGTGGATGAGACGTCTGTGATTCAGCAGAAAACATCATGGCAATGGTTATAAAAGTTTTCAGTATGATTGGTTACGAAAGTTTTTTATGAAAGTTTTTTTTTATGGTTATGAAAGTTTTCAATTCCTTTTCAATAGGAAAAGGACAACATCAGGAGAAAGGACAGCCACGGACATACTTGAGGGTATCACGTTATACAGAAATACATGAAACATCCTGGGATTAGAATGTTATTGTGATGGGATGAAATATTTGGTTCAGTGCTGACTATAATTAGTAATTTATGGCCTAGAAGATGTGTCCTGCATGATGGAACCTAAATAAGGGCGTTTTACTGTCTTTTCTTACAGCCCTGAGTAGACCAACCACCAGGCTACGAAGCAGCAGATGGCTGTGTTTATCATATGTCAGTCAAAAATAAAAAGTGTGTTCTGATTGGTTCAATGAGCCAAAATAATTGTTTAATGCACTGTAGGTTGATTAGCTTGTGCATCTGGTATCTGTTTCTAAAAGGAATATTTTTAAGCAACTTAAAGAAACAAAATGGGTTTTCATTTCACTGAAGCCCCTTAACCTCTTTTAAAATTAATTTTAAAACCCACAACAATAAAAAATAACCCCCTTCAAGCAGTGCCTTGGATATTTTTCCTGAAGGCTTGTCAAGCTAAACAGACAGGCATTCTCATAGAGGTGTTCTCAGATAATTTGATGCTCATAAAGTATTCCTGCCAATGATTACAGGGGAACACTTCTCATGCTGTGCCCAGTCCAAAAGAAACTTCTGCTTCCATTAAGTTTCAGATCAAGGATAGAAGTCAGTCAGTTCAGGAACTATTCTCTGAAATAATTCAAATTAAGCTCCATCAGCCTATTCTGATGTGTCCAACCATCAAATCTCTTGCATGGGAACTGTGGAAGGCTGACCAGTTTCAAACAGGGCTGTCCTCAACATGTGATTTCATCCAGACCTAGCATAAAAGGTGCCTTTGGCAATAAGCATGAGATTCATGGGCTAAAAATGTTTAGTTTGCTTACTAAGGGAGTTTTCACAGGCTGAAACAACTACCTGGAAAAAACATTTTGTGAGGGCAGATACCACAGTCAATACTACTGGAAAGAAATTAGACAATAGCAAGCAAGATATTAAATGAGAACACAAGAAAAGGAAGAGGAAGGATGAGATGAGGATGGGAGAGATGTAAACCAGCAAGGATACTTACTCAACATATTTATTCCATGACGGAGTCTCTGATTGTGCCATGAACACACAATTTGTTAAAATAGTGCACATAATAAACATACTGAACAATGTAAATAGGCAAATTAAGGAAAACAATGCATTTGATACAAGGCTTCATAAATTTTTGTCTTTTCACGCAAGGTGTGACAGCTCAATCACAATTTGCAAGTTGCTTCAAGAACTATAAGCATTAGTCTGCAAGTGCAGAAGGAGACAAATAATTATACAAACATAGAAAAATGGAGGAACCTTCCCTGCTTTTTCTTTTCCTACATCTTTTATACATACTTTATACAGTAAACAAATGTACTGACTCTGCAGTCTTTTGAAAGCACAATACCCCAAATTTACAGCTGTGTTGGTCAGATGACAATGTGCATAGGTGCACAACTTTGTATGAAAAGAGGGATTAGTCTCATTTAAGTATCCACAGTAAAAACCTGTGTCTGCAAATTCTCATTTCATTTTTTATCCTGAAACATTTCTCAGGCAGTAGGGGAAAGTTACAAATCTTTCTAATCTCTTTAATGGGCTTGAGGTCTCGCTTTCAGTATAAAGTTTCACCAAAAGCAAGTATGAGTTTCAGAGCACTGATTTTAAGGCTTGGTCTGCAAACCTGCTGGGAAAATAGGCAGCCTTGGTCTGCAGGGCTCTCTGCCTCAGCTGAGGGACCAGATTCCCTATTTGGAGGCTAAAACAAACCTCCCAAGTGCACAGTTCACACACTTTGCTGCTAAGCTGAAACCATAAACATAAAAAGCACCCTAAATCAAATTCCTGAAATTGAAAATATAATTCACTGGATGGCTCTCCTAAAAGCACATGGCACTTTCTGTAAAAAAATTACAAAATATGATGGGATTCTCCTGCATCAATAACTGGCCCCATGCAACCAGGAAAATCTAACTACAGAAGATAAGGCAAAGGAAAACAGCCTGCAACCCAGTCAACAGGCAGGGATCCTTCCCAGGGAATATAGGTAACATCCAAATGTAAATTTCTGTTGCCTCTTTTTGGACAAAAAAAAAAAAAAAGTTTGGTTTGGCGTTTTTTCACCTCTGTAGCTGATTCTGTCTGTGTTATTTTTGATTGAGAATAGTGATTGAAGAATTTAGTTTCAAACCTACATCCTGAATTGTTTGCATGAAATTTATCCTTTTGCAGAGCCAAAATCTCTGCTGAATACAGAGTGGAACGTTTTCCAATGGGCCACATAAGCAACTACAAGGTTAAATTGGTAGTAACCAAGCTGAGAATTCCCCAGGGCCACCACAGAAAGCAGTAATTGAACTCACAGGGACTGCTCATCTCACAAACATCTTCTGGGCCAGCACCTCTTACTGCAGGACTGGGAAGGATGTCTGATACCCACTCACATTTGCCCACATCAGTTTCAGATACATTTCTATAAGTTTTGTCGTTCTTGTTAACATAATTATTAAGTTCCAGCTAGCCTAGAAAACACTGGATTACTTTTTCAACTACAGTGAAATGCTATGGGGGAAGCACAAGAAAGCAGAGTGGCATCTTCAGACCATGTCAAACAAATAGCATATTTCAATTCCAAGCAAATAAACTCCTCTATTGGAATTTAGGGTCACTGGTTTGATTTCTATATGCCTGTTTCCTTGTGATATAAACTGAATCTAACAGCTTTCCCAAATGCTCACTTATAGGCAGGTGTCACCAGCTCCTTATTCAAGCACCAAAGTGAACAAACTAGAGAACACAGGTTGAAAGTGTAAAGGTCAGCTCTGGGACAAGTAATGCACTACAAATTCATTCTGGGTTTCATCACCAAGCTGAAAACTACAAAGAACATAAAAGAACAAAATGTTTCAGCTGGTTATGCACCAAAGTTAGTGGTCTATGTTAAATAAGAAAAACAGAAATCCCCACTGAATGAAAATTAGCATTCCTACCTGAAATCAAATGCAATTGTTTGCATTAGAAAAAGTCCATGATGATGATCTACTCAGAAAGGACAAAGCAAAGAAGATAAAGCTGAGATGAGCTATATTAGCAGCATTGTCCATTCCCTATTTTAGAACTGCTATTAAATAAAATTTTCCAAAGCCTACAAACTAAATATACTAAGGTACTCATCAGGATCCTTTCTGCAATAAATTAAACCTATTATTTCCAATTTGAGGTTAGAGAATAGCCTTTGCACAAACCGATTCTAAAAGTTATAAATTTTATCTCCTAGCACAAAGGTATCGAGTCAAACGCAGCATACTTCTATTCTAGACTTCATTATGATGGATAATTGTTAATTAGCAGACTGAATACTAGAGGCTCTTTAGGTGATCATTGCCAAATTACAGATAATATGTGCAAGCAAAGGTTAGTCCCAATGAATAGAATGTATAATTGGTGCTTCAAAAGGTCTCATTTTGCCTTATGGAAAGTATGCAAAATAAAATGGGAGGAAAGCTGCAAGCAGAAAACATGAACAAAAATTGGAAATTCTGTAAGAAGGTTATTTTTCTTTTTCTGATGCACCAGAATCCATAATTCTAGCACCAAGGAAGGTAATTTTTGCCAAAACTCCAGCCTGGATTAGTGGTAAAGTGAGAAAAACTAGCTATAAAACTTAGAAAAACTAGAAATTACAATTGCTACAGATTTTATACAAGCTAGCAAACTGCTTGGAGAAACTAAGGACACCACAGAATGGTCCTTGGCTTGCAGGCAAGAAGAACTAGGAGGAGTCTTTTAAACATGAGGTGTTAAGGAAAAGTTACCATTAATCTCATGAATAGGTGGAGACAGTTAATAAAGATGTTAATAACAGCTAATAGTGATGGAGAAGACACAAAGTGTTCATCCCATTGGAGATACAATCCTGCATTCCCCATGTCCTCTGGGACAGGAATGGAGCAGGGCCACATTCTGGGCAGCCATGTGGGTCCTGGACCATCCATGAGGCCTCACAGACTCTGAATAAGAGGAGAAATACCTGGAAGGGGTTTAAGGATACATTAGTAGTTGTAATAAACATTACTAGGAGGCTGTGGAAGTTTTTCCCCTAGGAAGGGTGTGTTTTTGAAAGACAGGACTTCTCAAGCTTGGCTGGATGAGCAGTGAACCCATAGCATCTATCTTGCTGGACATCTCAGAGGAAGAACTCCACACACAGCTACTTAACCAAGAAATGTGACCCCCACAGCTTCTTTACAGGATGATTTTACTCTGTCCTCTCTATTCTGTCCCACTGCTGGCCCTCATGGTGCACTCAATGGCTGGAAATTGAAATATGGCATCCACTAAAGAAGCTGCTTCACATATTTACGTGACAGGGCACCATTTGCTAATGTTCCTTTTAGGCTTTTGCCCTGGGGAAAATAAAGATTGCTTGATTACAGTCACGCAAGGCGATAGCTCTGGTTCCCAGGTCCATGTCTGGGGTATTATCTGCTTGAGTACTTGTGGGTTTGGGCTCTTTTCTGCCTGGGATATTGACTGCCTGCTCAGCCACTTGGCCTTTGTATTTCAGGTTGATACAAAAGGTCTTTATTGACATAAAACAAATCAGTGCCTAATGCAGGATCTTTGCTGTCTCACTGGGGCTGGAGTTGTTGCCTCCTGCCTGTGCCTGCCAAAGATTGAGCTGTTGGATCTCTCAACATCATCAGCACAAGGTGATCATTTCTGTCTTTCTGGAGCTAAACCTATGTTTGCATTGAGACCTGCCACTCCCAGCATTTTACACTCCTTATCTGACCATATTTCTTTCCTGACAGATATTTTAAATGCTCTCCTCTGTGGTCTTTATCCTTGGAAGCAATATGATAAGGATTTCTTGCTTATTTATCTCCTGTTTGACTGCTACTAAGGGCAGGTAGCTCCTGTGTTACACATTCCTGTGACCTCTTGGCTTCACCAGACAATGTAGAAAAAAGGGAGGAGAAGACAGAACAAGACTCCAAAGCTGGAGGCAATATTCTCAATTTCTTTCTAAGACTCTCAGTTTTCAGATCCTTCCCTTAGCCATACCTGGGCAAATGCATTGACTTTGATTAACTTCAGCAAGGCTGTGCTGAGCTAACTGTGCCTAAAAAACTTGGTTGGGCTCTAGGTATGCAGCAGCATGTGCTGCATTGTGTGGACACATAATCTGATCCACCAGCTCATGTCTCTGCAGAATTCTACAGTGTATTCTTAGAAACCATAATAATATCTTGGCTGATAACACATACTCATTTTTGCATAGAATTATTGCAATCAGAAGCTTCACCTGCCTTTCCTTTTGATAGAATGTATAGTGTCACCTTTTATTTTCTCCTCCCTGTATGGAGTGGGAATCTAATTTATTTCCCTATTTGTTTTCCCTGAAATTTGATAATTAACCAATGTTTCTAAGATGCTACCTACTTAGTATTTATTAATTCTCTGTGGTGGACATGAGCATTGCAGATGAGGGATTTCCATCACTAAAACATCACAGAATGATCAGAGCAGCATGTGAAGTCTTTGAATTATCACTGCCTGGTCTCCCATGTGCACCCTAGAGAAAGCAGCCAAGTCATGAAAAAAGGTGTGTTTTTAGTAATGTTCACACAAAGCTGAACATTTGGGTCAGTTTGGCCTTCCAGAGAGATATGACTGTGGCAGAATATAATGTTTCTGGCGTTGTGTGAAAAAGACAAGCCAAAACCAACCACTACAGCATCTCTTGCATGACTTCAGAACCAGAGCTACAGGAAATGAGGCACTGCCCTTCCACTGGAAGGCCCAGCAGGACAGCCTGTGCCATTTTTCTTTGTTGGATAACATATCCAAATAAACAAACTAGAAAAGAATCAACAAAACCATTTTTGAAATATTCTGTTTCAGGAAAAAAAAAGAATTCAGATCTGAAGCAGTTCAAAATTAAATCCTGTCTGCAGACAGTGTCACAGAGTTTTACCTCTGGGAGGGATTGCTGAAGTGCTTGGTAGCAAAGCTCTCCATCAGTGCAGATTTCCCTTGGTCCCCTTCCTGTCTGAGGTTCTACACCCACTTTCCCTTCAGCAAAGATGATCAGTCCCTTCCCATCTTCTAATCCTGAGTAAACTCACCAAACTTTCCAGTGCAGTTCACATTATCTGATGCCAGCAGTATGATACAGTCATTTTTATAGCTCACATAACAATATACAATAAAACAAACCGAAAATCCAAGTGTATTTCTGCTTGTGCAGGCAAATTCAGCCAAAAGATTTAAAACAGCTAAATGAAATAAAATGGTTTCTGACTTCCATCCATCTGTGTTTAAAACCCATATAAAATACATGAGGAGGAAAATCAACAGAAAGGATATGAATGTACCAAAATTTTAATTGCTGCTCTTCTGATTGGATGGAAAGGACTAAGTATATACAAGGCAGGAGTGGCACTAAATCGAAAGATTGTCTTCCCTTTGTTCAGTACTATAAATGTCTGGAAAACAAAATAGAAAATGAGAACATTCAGTATTTGCATTTATGCTCAGCTTTTCCAGCCCACATCCCACTGGGAAATTCCTGCCAGCATCCCATACTTTTTCCCTCCTCCCAAGATCCCCAAAATCCTTCTCACTTGGTGAAAAGTTTTGTCCAAGGCCTTCCCTACAGAACTGACAGTCCTGCTGTAATATCCCTAGTATTTTTTCTTTCTTCAACCCTTAGTGGGTCCTGTGCCATCACCTCCTCCATGGGGCTGGGAAGAGAGCAGAATCACCTTTAAAAATAAAAATTGGAGACTAAAATGTGGTGGAAGGAATTACGTGATGCTCTTCTTCCAACGTGCTGCAGATCTCACTGTCTTGTTGATCCAACTTCTCCACTTTGAACACTTTATTGATCTCAATTTTGACTCACCAAGTAAAAAGTTGCAGGAGGCACAGTTCCACACTAGGATCTGATCTTGGCACTGAAGCACTCTCATTGTGCTCAGATTAATATGGCCAGAGACAAACAATTCTCTGAGTTATCTTAAACCCAAAACAAAAGTGAATTAGATGCTGACCCAATTTGCAGAGCTCTGAAGATGCCCCACCATGCATAGAGGAACTAATATTCACTCAGAGACAGAATTGAGACACACAATATATAAAATGCAAGCAATTCACACACTTTGAGTCTAAAAACTTCATGGCACTAAAATTGCAAATCTATATCCTGTTGCTTATGCCTGGGGATAGCAGGCAAATTAAAAGGTAAATTAATTCTGGCCCTTCCAGGTAAGTAATCTGTTTGTCTTTATCCATTTAGCTTTTATTCTGTAGCTCTAGCACCTACCTCTACACTGTTTTAATGGAAGTACCATTATGGCCATATTAATTCATTGTTTACAGGAAATAGCATAGCCCAAAATCAGGAACAGCAGTACCTGAAAAAACTGGAAGCTGCCTAAAAACACAGAGGGCTTCCATGCTTTATTTTGTCCTCTGTTTTGTGAAATGCTTGGAAAGGGGAATGAACTGTAGTAAGCAACCAGCCCAGCTCTGCTGTCAACAGCCTTTTGACAGAAGCTGTTTGCACTGCTGTGGCTTTGGTCCAGCCTGCACGTGATCCCTCATCAGGTGATGCTCACTTTGGGACAAAGTTCACCATTCTGCAAAGTGCCAGCACTGCACATGCTACTCACACCTCCCTTCTGCTCTATTTTGGCCATTTTAAATGGAGTTTTGCTCTTCCTCAGCAGGAGCAGAACTGCTGCTCTCCAGGAACGGTTGTGAAGGTGCCTCCTGCTCTTGTGCAGAGTGCTCACACAAGGCTCAAGTCACCCAGAAGCCCTTAACATTAAGGGGCTGAAGTGATAAACAACAGACCTGTGAAGTCACAGCTCATGCAGAAGGCAAGGTAGGGCAGATAAAAACCTCTGGCTTAAATTAAATCAGCTACTGCTCTGCTCGTTTCAGATATTGTATATTCATTCTCAGGGTTATCTGAAAACACACAGGTTTAAATTATGCTTTTTATCCCTCTTTGCCCTCCTGCTTAGATGTTTTCTGGGAGCCTTGCTCATGACAACATTCTGATCCTTAATCTGGGAAAGAAATATTTTACTGGCTGTAGAAGGACAACAAACAGAGCACTCAAAACCAGCAAAGGCAGAGGAGCAGGACAGAGGGCTGGCGCTCACCTTACGGTCGTTGTAGAAAGGGTCGATGTCCTCCAAGGGCTCCCCAATGAGCTCTGGAGAAACAGTCCCATAGATATCGGGCAGCTTCTTGCAAGCTTGCAAGTCAAACTGGGGCTGAGGCTTCTCTTCCTCGCCCAGCTGCTCCCTGTATTCCTGCTTGGCATTCCTCGCGAGCTTCTCTGCGATTCGCTTCTCGATGGCAGCCAAGGACTCGGGCGTGAACCGGTGGAAGCTGTTAGTACCCGGTGGTAACAAGAAGTCAGCCATCTTTTCATCCTGCTTTGTCTTTACTGGTCTTTGCTCCTAGTAGTGGAAACAGCTGGGAAAAAAAAAAAAAAAACAAACAAAAAACCAGTTATCAAAAGTTAGCGGCACGAGAAAAGCAAGAACATAGCCACCAAAATAAAAACAACCAAACTCGGCCCCCAAGTAACTTGTTATATATTACCAGGAAACTCTTCATCTGTTTTTATGTGGTTAATGGAACATCAAGGAAAATAAAAAATGACTGAAATTGTAATTTCAATGAGGAATCACACATGATCAAATCTAAACAGACTTTATAGATAGACTGTGGAATATTCTTCACTTCTTCAGTCATTTAGGATCCTAAATCCAATCTAAGAAGTAACTTAGATTCACACAAGCTTAAGTTTCATTGAAAGCCACAGAGATTCAGATTCCTAACTCATTTTTGCAAATGTAGCTCTGGGAGTGGATGAACAATGTTCCTAAGATGACTGCAAGGCAGATTTAAATCAGCCGATGTCTGGCCACATGATGCAAAATCTAAAAATGCCCCAGCTGTTCTAGTCCAAATTTAAAGAGTGAAGGGTCAAGTTTAGATTTTTAAATCCCATAAAAATTCTTCATAATCTCTGTCTTAGGCTTCTGTAACATAATTTTAATTTTCCTTTGGGATAGGAAATACCATCTTCAAGATATCTCATCAGGACTTTTGAGCATTTTCTTTTCCTCCACACCCTGAAATCTGAAGGATGATGGAACTTCAAATGTGCCTGGAGAAGCTCTGGAACCTTCATGAGGGCACACCAAGCTTCCAAGATGCTGAACAGCCACTGCTGCCAGTTTGTCACGTCTGAAAACTAGGCTCCTTTTAACCAAGACCAATTTGAACATCCAGGAGTTGGACTCGAAGATCCTTGTGCTTTCCAGCTCAGGATATTTTTTTATTCTATGATTCTAACCTAAACCTGTGAAGTTTGATCATCTTGTCCTGATGGTACTTCAGTGTTAACACTTCCAGTCCCTGCCTGAATGAAAACAAGTAAGAATTGCCACATCTCTTCAACTTACATGAGTAAAACCAAGCGTGAAAAGCACAGCCGAACAAAAAGCCTTCTTGTATCTGCACTGAACAACATGGATAGCTGTGAAAATTAATGTAAAACTACTGCTTGAAGAAGGATGAAGCTTATCCCTGTTCTAGTAGCCTGCACAAATCCATCCAAGTTCACTGAAGCCGTATTTTGCAATTTAAAGTGACTTTAGAGGCTCGTTTTTCCAGCGAGAGAAGCCTATCCTCTGCAACAATTAAAACTCATTTCACAGAAGAAACACAGACCTTGTATTTTTGCCATCACCGAGCCATTCATACTCAATCAGAATACACTCTGATGACAAACAAAATAGTAGATTTTGAGGTGGGCTACCCTCTTTCATTCAGCAATGTGTGCAGGATCCCATTCTTTGTTCAGCCACAACAGCTGTTTTCTGGTTTCAGATGGTATTTGTCTATTTACAATGGATAGTTCCAGATAGTTTGGGTCTATTAGGCTCTGTGATGACAGCATTTTTGTTAGCAAACAAGACTCTAACTGGACTCTGCATGACAAATAGCATATTTATTGACTCAATTTCTCTGAGTAAAGGACGCTTTCAAATAACTACTGTCTCTCCTATTCTGACTTCATTTTAAAATGAATTCATTAAATTGTCATTGATCACAGTCTATCACACAGGAATGATTTACTGAAGCTTGTACATTATGCTCTGAATTACTGCAGGTTTGAACAAGCAGGGCTAAAATGAATTATCCTTCCTGGAGTTTGGGGTATTCTGACATTCTCCTTTTGTTAGATTTATTCTCCTTTATTTTTTCCCCTCTCCCCTCCATGTCATTTGTTTTATCCCCTTCCTCCTAAAAAACCAGGAAATTAGAAGCTTTCCCACAAATTGAGTTTCTTATGCCCAACACTTTGTGACTCAGCACCAGTGCCAGCAAATAGAATTTCACTTTCTATAAATGACATCAGTGCAGGTGGCTGGAGAATTCTCCGAGACTTTTTTGTCCTTTCCATTTTTGTTTCTCCAGAATGAAACCTGTCTCAGTGCTGAGGGGGACAACAAATCCAGTGGCTGATCAGGACTGCTGGAAGGGCACAGATGAGGTCTCTAAACTGGAGATGAGAACGTTGTGGGCTGTTAGTTGAGGTCCAGATGATCATGGGGAATGACTGTTTGCTTTTCCTAATGATATGAGAATGGTGAAACTTCCAATGAAATCACAGAGCAGTGGCAAAAGGTCCATAAATGATTTTAAACACAAGTTGCTGCCTCTAAATCAGGAACCTGGGTGCAAGCAAGAAAGGCTACTTATGCTAGTCCTATTTCAACACTCTAAAGAAACCCATCCTCTGCTCTCGTTGCTTTGTCCATACAGTCTCAGACTTAAAGACTTCCAAGAGAAGCCATTATGGCAACAGAACTACGCAATTTTTAATTTTTTTTTAAAGAGAAACAAAAGAAGGATAGAGGACGGTGAGGGAAGTAAAGTAGCCCAAAAAACCTAATCGGCATCAGAAGTTTTAATTATTTTTTCTAAAGGGAATTATTTTTGTTAAAGCTCTCTCTCATTAGAAAATTGAATTAAATTCAAACTGGTCAAAACCATATCTTTTCAATCTTATCTACAATTTCCAGAAAGGTAGCTGCCTATAAAGAACTGGAAAAGCCTACACAAATTTCATTAGAGTTTTTGCTAGTCATCTATTTAATTTTTCTTTTTAAAAAAAGTACATTTCAGCACCCTTACAACTGAAAATCTGTGACATGTTTTGTCTTCATATTGTATATAAGCTAAAGTTCCACATTTTAATATATATATATTTAGCACAATTCTTTTTCAATTTCATATGCTTTCAGGAAATGGACAAGATAATTTCATGGGTCCTTTCTATGTATAATTGCTTTTAATCTGTGAATTGCAAACATTTCTACAAATAGCCAGGGTTAGCCCAGATGGTTCTTAAAAGGGTAAGAAAGCACCACAAGTTAAAAAGGGAAATCATCAATGACTGAATCAAAGAGCTGGAGTGCCATTCCTTAAGAGATAATAGCTGTTGTGACTCACGTGTTTACAATATGAGCCTGGATTTTTCCATTCCTCAGAGGCATATTTTTGAAGTACAAGGCTTCAAACACATTGTTTCTGTGATATCACCATGCACAGAATGAAAATTTTCCTCTTGCTTGGTCAGTTAGCATCGGTTGCTGCTGATAAAATGTACTGGTTATATAAACAAAACATGCATATGAAAATTAAGCCCCAAGAAGAATTCTTTCTTTGGTGTGGCAAGAAGTGAGAACAGTACAAACAAATCAGGGATTGCTAGCACCTGTATTTATTCAGAAAGATAAATGCTGTTTTCCATTGCAGTTTTAACCTCACTGTCATGGGCTTCAGCCAGTCCAGTTCAAAATATTTTTCAGGTTCTCAAAACATCACCTGCATGCCCTGCAAGTCCCTCTGTTGTACCAAGAACTCATGAGCTTATATTTCAGGCACCGAGCAATGGTAATAAAGGAACCAAACTGGAAGATCAAGGTTGTGAAAGTGTCAAGTAAGACACTTGATCACTACATCTTGATCAAGATGATCAAGAAATGCTCATCTTGAGTAGGGCTGTCCTCATTTGCTGATTTCTGTGATGCCACTCAGGAAGCTACTGCAGACCATGGGCTGGGGAGAGGGATGTTTGCACTGCAGTTCTGCCAGTCCAAACTCTAACAAAATACTAATCCTAGAGCCCTAAACTGTATTTTTTTTGAAAAAATGTTTGTGATCAAATAAAGATTTTGCGTTCCTAACTGCTGTGGTAACAAGAATAGTCATGTGGATGGGTTTTTTTTTCAATCTGAGACTACATGGAGCACAGTCATCTTTCCCCCCCACACTCTCTTTTTCCATATAATCTCTTTGGCATTTTTCTTTGACCTGCAGAGCACAGCAAAACATGAGAATCGTAGGCTAGGGAAATAAAGAACAGAGCAATGACACATCTAATTTAATGTCACTGGTCTAGATTAATAAATTCATATGCATAAACTTACACATAAACACAAACACCTAATCAGATTTAAAAAGACTACAAGTGGATACGGGATTGCATGGAAGTTTTATTCCAGCCATGAAGTAATGGCTTCATAGAGAGCTGTTTTAAATTCAGACCAATTAAAGACCTTTTATAAATCAAGAAGCTAAAAGAGTCTAGGTGACTGAGACACACTTCATAATTTTACTGACAACAAACAAAAAAACAAACTTTTGAGACTTAATCCACTTATATTTATACCACAGTTCACATTCCACAGTGAGGAGGTGTCATGGGAAATTCTCTTTTAACTGAAAATTTTCAGTTGCTGTTAGCACACGCTTTGAGGTCCTGTGTGCTCACATCAAGACAGTCCTCAAAATTTTACACAGTGCACTCGTTACTTCTGATTAAGCTGATATTTGGTTTTTTTCTTTTTTCTCCAACAGGCATAATTTTTTCAAGACCACAAACAATGCTTGTTTTTGTAGCACATGTCCTTAACACATATAATCAGCCACATCTCCAGCTGCCATAAATCAGCACAGCCCTACCCAGGGAAGTCACACCTGGGGAATTGATCTTTTGGGACCTGGAATATTTGGCTAGAAATGTTTCCTTTGAAAAGAGCACCTTCACACCTGAGCATGAGCACCAGATAATGTGTAATTGAGGTATTAAACTAATGGCCTAGAAGGTAACCAAGCTTGCAGGGAGCTGGAAAACCCTTTTTGCACCCTGTGAAACCAATCTGCAAATGCTTGTTCATCCAGAAACATCTTGTTGGGTGAGCTCCAAGGTGAAGGTGCAAAAAGGGCTGATGGAGAATCCAGAGCCTGGTGGGGACCAGGCAGGCGCCCGTGGCTGATCTGCAGGGGAAAATTATTCCACAAAAACCTGATGGAAATGGCTGACATGTTTACCTCTTGTTGTTCTCCTAGGCAAGGCATAACACGTTTCCCAAAACAAGCCCTCTTGCTCACCATGGATGCCGACCAGGGGCAGAAATAAATATGTAAGAGAACTCATTGCATTCAAATTGTTGGGAAAAACCAAAACAAAACAGCACAAAATGCCCAAAATAAAACTTCAGAGTCACAGACTCACAGGCCTTTTGTCACGACGAGCTCTGCCTATGCAGTATCTTCTTTTAAATCCAGTTTAATGAGTTTTGCTGGCTGCTCACTCATCAGAATCATGGCATTCTGACTATGCCAATGACTTATTGAAAAAATAAAGTCTTCAGTAAGCTAACATGTGCTAAAGGAAATGAATTCAGAATATTTCATCCTGATATTGAAAGGGTATTTGGGGATGACAAATGTTATGCCGAGAATTAAATGCTGGCACTAAGTCTTCTCTTATGATAAAATATATATTTTTAGTGAGCTAAAAATATTCTTCTTTCTTTGCAGGTGTTTTTATTTCAAATTACTCTGCAACCAAATGCCATAAATAAGCAAGAGGGAAACATCAAATCATAGTTACCAATGCAGATCTCTATATTTTGCTGAGAATTATAATTCTTTGCACCTAATAGGTTTTCATGTCTATTTTAATTAACTAGAAATTTGCCTCAGAGTTATTTTACTATAAACTACACAGCGTTCAAATCCAGGGAAAAATTTCTCCTTTGCTACTCTGAACCAACAAAGCTTGGAAAGAGCTACCAAGAAAGAGGGATGTTTTCAGCTCAAGATGCATCACTAGCTTTTGAACAAGAAATAAGAAATCTACAGGAAAACTCCATGTTGTGCCAAACATAATACACAATGCTCACACCACTAGGTTCTCTGAATGCTTACATGAATAAAATATATCAAATCTGGTCCATTTTATTCACATAGTGTTTTGTAAAGACATAAAGATGGATAAAGGAAGCTCTAAAACAGCTATTAAAGTATATTCTGGTGCCATTATGGGATGGTTATGCCACAGAAAGAAGGTAGCTTTAGGCTAGACAGCAAAATCTTGGCTGCATACTTCTAGGGAAGAAGGAGCCACGTCTGGAAAGCTGTCTGATGTATTACCACAGTTATAGGTAAGGCTTCCCTGATCCCCTCCCATCTAAGTTATGGAGACACATTTCATCAGCAGAAAACAAACAGACTCATAAAAGCCAATCATCAGAACTGACATGTTTACATTAAGAGAGATGGATGAAACTCTGTAAGCAAAGCCAGGGCCTCTTTCACATTGGTAGCACTGAATTAAGAGACAAACATGACATAACAACTAAACTTCATTTTTAATAGTGAATAGAGCTGTTTAGGTTTTCCTTCTTTCAAGTGACAGCAACAAAAAGAGGCTGAGGTGAAGGGTCAATAAAAAATTGGATGTGAAAGGCTGGGGGAGACAGACCCAAACCATACAAAGTCAAGCTGTGGGAGGTGGCAGGTCCCCCTCCTGCATCCGGCTGATGTGAGGTGAAACAGCAGGTCCTGCCAGTCTGCAACAGCACTTTGCTCCACAACCACTTCCTTCACTAAACTCCACCCTATCCATACACCTCCAACATACCCAGCTTCCCATCCTTCTCTACCTCTGTTTTTTTCCTATGCTTTAGCCAAGAAAATTCTCTCATCCTCCCACCTACTTTATTCCAGACAAATACAACCTTTTCACAAACCTGTCCTTGCCCACAGCAATAACTTCCAAGTGACATTCACACCAGGTCTGTGAGATTTTGTCACTACTACTTTATTCTCCTCTTTGTTCCATGGAAAGCATCTCTGTCTATGATGGTGGGTGACCCTGGACAAGGATGCAGGGCCTCTGGCTGTGGTTTTTGGATAATGTTTGGTGTTAATGGAGCCCCAGCTACTGGCAAACATTTTCACTGCTTTGGCAACAAAATACAAAAGAGAAACAAATAAAAAGGCACAGATTTAGAAGTGCACTGGCAAAATTATCTTTTCTGGCAACGGCAACAGGGACTCAGGAAGGATAACAGGGAATCTATCAGGGAGTTGATGCTTGCTGGAATATATTGAAGATTTGATTCATTATTCAGTGCACTGTAAATTTGACAATACTATTTGGATAAAGCTGGTGGCTCTTTTACTCTGATGGAAGAGATTTCAACCCCCTTCCCCCCCCGAGAGACAGAGAGAGATTATTGCTCTCCAGAGAGGAGGGATATTCTGCCTGTTTGCGATTGAAAACCGCCTGGGTTTGTTTGCCAAGTTTAGGAATCAGAGTTAGGAGCTTACATGGGTTCTGGGGGTGCAATCCCCAGCTCATGTCAGTCAAGGGGAATATTTTGTGTGGCTACAATAGGCAGTGGGTCAGACCCCTGGCGTCGGAGAGACTGAGTTATTTGACTTCTGCCATTCCTTTCTAAGAAGTTTACTTCAGCCACTCGGCGTAGCTCCATGGAAAAGATGCAATGGATGCTGGTGCTGACTGACAGTGATTTGATTTGAATTACATAATGTTCTAAACCATTATGTAAATTAGTCTGACAGAAACATGGAGGCAGAGCAGCCAGGGATTTTTCATTGTTTTTTTTTTTAAAAATATCTAGTAGCCTTTTAATGTTATCACCAAGATTGCTGCCTTCCAGCTACTACATTTTGCTGGTAGGTTAGCTGAATTAAACTTTATTTCTCCTGACACTAAGTAAAACCCAAAGTGCATCTGAGCAAATGATGAGGAGCATTTAAAGAGTGGTGAACGTGGATGATTTTAGAGGTATGTGAGTGAGTCACATTACCAGGAGTGGTTTTGGCTATGTCCCACGGATGTCAGTGAGACTCACGCTTCTGAGAACCCCGTGGCAATCCCAAGCATCCCTCCCATTCTCCCCTGTATAATTTCCTCATCTTTCTACATGGGAAGATTTTTCAGAGTAAATAACTCATTGCACAAACAATTCTATTTCAAAAGTCATGACATTTTCTGTTAATTAGCAATAAAATAATCATCCAAACAAAACTGCTGGGGACATTGCATTTGCTAACAGGATACATCCAAACATGCATTTATGTGTCACCAGTGCATGCTTGAGTGGTTGGTAATTCTCAGCTGGGCCTGAGGCACAATGCACTGGAAGGATACAATAAAGGCCCAGTATTGCAAACCCTGCTGTGGCTCCTTGCTTAATTTAGCTTATGGGACCAAACAGTCAATGAGCAAACCAGAAAATAATACATCAAGTGGCCTGTAAAAAGGAAATATCTGATGATGATATCAATGCCCAGTGTTTTCTAAATGGAAAATGCACTAGCTCCATATTTTGGGAACTTGCTTGCATTTCCTGTAAGAAAAAAAAAAAAAAGAAAAAACAACCCAAACAACATTATTCCTAAAAATACCTTTTGCATTACTTGGTTGGCCCAGAAAGTCAATCATGTTCAGGGTCGCATCATGAGAAGTTGCTCCCAGAGGATTCCACAAGAAGTGTGACCAGCAAGTGGAAGAAGGTGCTCAGCTCTGGTGAGATCCCACCTGGAATGCTGCATCCACATCTGAGACCCCCAACACAGGAAAAACTTGGACCTGTTGGGGCAGGTCCAAAGGAGGGCCACAAAGATGGTCAGAGAACTGAAGCACATCTTTTATGAAGACAGGTTGAAAGAGTTGGCCAAGAGAAAAGAAGGCTCCAGGGAGAACTAACAGAACTTCCCAGTGCCTAAAGCAGCTCCAAGAGAGCTGGAGAACAGCTTTAGGCAAGCACATGTAGAGGTAGAACAAGGAGGATTGGATTTAAAGTGAAAATTAGTAGGTTTAGATTTGGTATTAGGAAGAAATTCTTCCCTGTTGGGGTGGGGAGGTCCTGGGACAGGTTCCCAGAGAAGCTGCGGCTGCCCCTGGATCCCTGGAAGTTTCCAAGGCCGGGTGGGATGGGATTTGAACAACCTGGGATAGTGGAAGATTTCCTGGCCCATGCAGGGGCATTGGAAAAAAATAATCCTTAAGGTTCCTTCCAAATCAAGCCATTCTGTGATATGATTGTGTGATTACTAATAGCAGTGATAAAAAGCAATTCCACTGAGAGACCATCCAATATTTTGACCTAACCTCTTCCTCGATATATATAAATACTGGGGTTAAGAGTCCCAGTCCCAGATGACATTATGTCTATGAGTTATAACGACACATACACTGACAGGGTCCTAAAAGGATGCAGAATGTACTGCTTGGACATTCAGATTTTGGTTTTGCTTTTTCAAGACAATTTCAGCTAAAAATACAAATTTGACAAGGCAACGGAAGATTTTGAGCAGATCTGTTGATTTTTAATCTGCCATGTACGAGTCTAATGATTCAAGTACTGCCTGCTCCTCTCTACATCCACTTGCATCTTTATCCATCCTAAAGTGTAGTTCCTAAGGTTAGACAGGGCAAATAATGTATTCTAGATATTTTTGACTAAAAAAATATGACATGCAACTCTTGTGAAATAGCCTCATATTCTCAGAACAGAATGAATCAACTAAAATTTAGCTTCTCTGATGGATTGGAATAGATTAGCCAAACCAAAGAAGCGCAGGACGTTACACATTCAGGGAGAAATAGGCACTGCTAGGACATGAGTCATGTCTCCTGTTTTCAGTGTCTACTTCAGAGAGATAAACTATGCTTTAGACCCTAGCAAAGCTTCTGATGATTCAATTTGTTTATTGTGATGCCAAAATTCTGGTGTTGATATGTGCCTGGAGGTACCTGTGAACTCTACATTTGCCTGCTTGCCTTTTCTCTGACAGAGCAGGGGCATCTGGACTGAGAGATGTCCCCCACCCCAAAATTCAGACCATTGTGGAATATGATGCAAGGTGTGTGAGGTGTGTTAGTTTTATTTCTGCCTCAACTCTCTTAAAAAAGTGAGACCAGCCACCTCCAACCACACGATGGTAAAGGAATGGGCCAAGGGGCTGCTCCATTCCTCTGCATGGCAAACCCCAACACTTCTACAACAGCTTTTCAGTGCACAGAATTACTTTAGAACATAATATAGATCTTCAATTTTAACAAATGAGATACATTTAATTAGTCAATCACAACCACGTTGTTCCCAGAAACGGGGTCACGCAGGTTATCCTGATACTCTCAGACTCAGCACTGACTCACAAATCTAGAAAATATTTAATTCTTTACATTTTGTTTCTACAAATTAAAGGGGTGTTTGAGGTCTGGATTGTGCAGTTACATGGGTAGAAGCAGTTTTGAGGTAATATTTTCAAAATTCGAGTGAAATGTGGGCTAGTGGCATCTGTGACTCCTAGGGGATCATGACAAAACAATCCAAAACAGAGCTGAAAGTGCACATCTGTCCTAGCTCACAGCCACTTTCCCATTCCAGTCTTGGGCTTGTCTTGTAGATATTAACAAACATATAGTGATTTTAACATATAGTGGTTTTAAAAGCAGAACAAGCGGGATGACACTGTTCCTCTCTTCCCACATAAATGTTTAGCCTGGCTCCAAAATATTCTTCCCTGTCTCTACTTTCCTTCCAAAATTATTCCCAAAACTTCTAACTCCAGAAGAGCTGATTTAGACCCCAGCTCTCTCCAGCCTATCTCTACTGTCAGACAAAGAAGAGAGGAATGGAGGGAAGAAAAAAAGCAAATTTGGATGGCATTTCACAGATTCTCCTTGTCCCTGTGCCCAGGATATATTTCACACCCTCCAAGGGCTATTAACCATCTTTTGTGTATTAGATTGCTTAATAGCCATCTCTGGTGGGTTAATCCAGTCTGAGGAGGAGGGAGTTAGAGAGCAGCTTGGTGGGCACCTGGCAGCCAGACAAGGTTAATCCACACCATCCTTTATGGAAATTGTGCCTCTCCCTTTGCTCCAAGTCACTGAGCTGCAAAGAAGTTGAAGGATGTCCTGGAAGACACGGTCACAGCAGAGCAGATTGGAGCTTTGCACTGCAGCCTTGGGCTTCAGCATGACTTAGTGTCACAGAATCATTTAGGCTGGAAAAGACCCCTAAGGTCACCCAGTCTGACTTCTGCCTCACCTTTCTGTCCCCTGAAGGGATGTTGCTGGCAAAGGGAGCTGTGTAAAATGCCATCACAAAGCTCCCAGGAGAGCCTGCAAGCCAGCCCTGAGGCCCAAGCAAGAAGAACAAGACCAAGCCTGAAAGATCAGAGCATTAAAAGCATTACTGATCCTCTCAATTCTTACAATTTATGGTTCTCCCAGATGAATCGAAATTAAATTGAATACTCACATTAACAAAGTAATGGGAAATCCCAGTTCACATGCTTCACATTTAGCCTCACAGTGGCTGAAAAATTAGACTTCTGCTGATTTGTCTTAACTCCTTTCTCCTCACAAACCCAAAGCACATCTCAGTGCCTGGCCTACTTGTATCTGTTATTTAGGTATTGCCTGGATAGCACAGACATCACTGCCTCTGTTTGACCCAATGCACACAGGATGATCCCAGGATCTGATGGTTTCAGTGTGCTCTGCTTCTGCTGGCTCAGATGGAGAGCAGAGACACAAGCCCTGCTCTTCCACCAGTCCTTCTGTCATGACTGGTGATGCCATCAGCACCAACCAGCTCAAATCTCACTCCTCACTTTCTCATCCCTGCTCTGGCAAACACAGTCTGGGCTCATCTTCACAAAACTGCCCCAAACCTGGGGCCAGGGCTGGTCACCACACTGACCCTGCTTGTTCTCACACCCCCACCTTCATTTGGAGGTTCTGACTTAAACTGGCTTTGCTACAAACAAAATAGAAAAGTTTTAGCGCGCATGTCTAAAAATAGAATTGCAATCATCTATGCTTCCGCTACTTTAAAACTAAATTTATCAAGAGATTATTCTTCCACGAGGTTTAGCACATAAGATGTCTTATGTTTTAAAGTTCAGTCATTTCACAGTTATTTATGAGCAGAAAATCTTATGGATTAATTTTATAAAGAAGAGCAGTGAGTTTGGGGATCAGAACTACTTTTGGTGTAAATGGTCCAAATAACTGCAGTCCATCAAGACAGTTTTCAGTTATTTTTGTAATATTGTTTGTTGTGTTCACAGATAATGTGCAGCTGAGCACCAATAAGATGAAATATAAAAGGTTATAGTTCAGTGTCAGAAAAATCTCTCAAGTAACAGTTAAGCGCCTGATGACTGAATAAGGAGAGGGAAAAAAAAAACATATAATCCTCTGGGGGTTTTTATTTGTTTAGTTTCTACATTAGACAGTTCTTTGAGTGCAATTGATTTTGTAGTTTCCTCTGTAGTTTCCAATTAATCATCCTCCCTCTTTGTGAGGATGTTTTACACAAAAACAGGAGACAGGAAAACATTTCAAAATAGGGAAATGTGCTTATAAAACCACAGCACTGGTATGGATATGCAGAAGTGCAGGTTCTGTATGAAACCACTCTTTGGAGGGGAAGGGGGAGCAGCATTGCCTGTCGTGTGGAACAGCTGACTGCAAATTTCCTATTGAAACTCTATTTCTATGGAAAAATGCTTTTCCAATAGAGAAGCATTTAACTAAAGAGAGTCTACTTTGAGTTACAAATTTCTTTCTGCAACAAAGACTCCAAACTAAAAAGGGAACAGATTTATCAGAGAAAATCACCATTTTTCATAGGGGGGAAAAAAATACTTTCTCTCCAAGAATGATGGGAAACAAGTCAGAAATCACCCTAATCACATCCCATTGCTGGTTCTCCCACTAGCTTGACATTCCTGTGTTTGTGTTTTTAAAACATATGAAAAAAATGGGAATTTTACAACATCATCTTAATCCAAATATAAAAATTAATTTTAAAATCACTTGCTTTTGACCAAACACATTATATCTCTTTAAATCACAAAGCAAAAAAATGAAAATACCTATTCAAAGCCAGCAAAACATGCTTTTCTTCTAGAAGTCATCATTACAGCCTCATCCAAACACAAAACTTTTGATTGAGGACAAGGATCTTTTGGAGCTTTGAATGAGTAACAATGGGATTATTACAAAAATAAATAAAAGATGAGCAAGCTGCCACTTAAGCTATGGATTTCCCACTGCAACAGCTTCAAAACTTTCTTGAAACACAACAAATTAATGAAAAAAATAAAAGGGGAGGCAGACGATGTGGCTCTGTCTAACTGATAGCACGAAAACATCAAGCACTTTGATTCAGATGAATAAATAATGATGGTGTGTTATCCAGGAAACAGTGCAATGCCAAGTCTGTTTGATCTCAGACCAACTGTTGGGTAAAAGTATTCTGAAATGCTCTCCTGGGCACATGGAGCTACATCTCGGCTCTGGGACTTTGATTATTTAAATGGGGCTCTTTTTAAAAGAAGGAATTTTGTCCTAGAAGGAATTTTATACCATGTCACCTTCCTGAGGGGAAACTCCAGCGTTACTCTGCTTATTCAGGAGGCTGGGGCTGTAAGAGTGGGGGAGTTCCAAGCATCCTCTGTTATTGCTCTCCTACATCCTATATTGAGTTCTAAGCAATGGGAAAAGAAGAAATGAGGGAGACTTATGAGTCTTGTCTCCTGCATTTCAGGGCTGCCCCAGAAAAGCCCAGAAATCATCCTCCCTGCAGCTTCCAAAGCCAACACCAAGGGCTGTGAAGCCCCAGGAGCATCTCCTCTCCCTCATCACTGCACAGCAAGGGGCACTGCCCTCATTTCATGGCTGGGAGCAGATGCCAGCCTGACTTAGGTGAGCAGGGATGCTGAACCCCCAGTGCCACACCACAGGGGGTGGACAACAGGACTGGAGAGGGACATACTTCCTTCTGCACTTCTGGAGCTTTCTCCTAAGGTGTCCATGTGGCTGAGACAGGGTGTGGTACAAGGAAATTTTGTGGATGAACCAGCTAGAAACTCTCCCCTGACTCCAGCTGCCCTATAATCGCCTCTGTTTCAAGCTGTGCTTCCAAGCTTTAGTGCAATCCCTGAATAAATGCCTGACAGATTATTTAACTGCAGTCCACTTTAGACAGCAGAAAGTGCTGCCTTCTCCCAGGTCTGTCTGACACAACCTGCCTTCTCTCTAAGGGAGAGTCCATCATCTCTCAGTTTAGTCCCAAAATTCTGTACCTAGCTCTTTTACAGGAAAAGTTATCTCCCTGTCCTTTTCAGAACATCTAAAAAACCCTCTAAGTTTACAAACATGCACTGCCCAGGCAGGTGCTCCTGGACTTGTTCACCTTTTTTCAGTATAGTCACTCCCCCCATTAAACACTCCACTGGACACGTGGCTCCTTCCCTAATAAACAGGGCTTTGGGACCCTGAGAGCTCAGCTGAGGAAAAAAAATCACAAGCACTAAAGCAGGAAGTGTAAAGACATCTGAAAAATGCTCCAAAGCTTCAGCTTCCAATAAACATATGAACTATAGCAACTGCCAAGAATTATGACTGCATGACATTACATCCAGCTCCTTGCTCTTATTAAAAAGTAAGCCCGGGCATCCGATGGGCAGATGGGCAGCACCACACAATCTGCTCTGATCCACCATCTGAGCTTTAATTCATGCTCAAAGGTTGCCACAAAACAAAAGTTTTCATCTTCAGGAAACGTGTGAGCTCTAAAAACAGCTGGATGTTAGGATTTGCTGGAGTGCATAGACTAAAGTGAGGAATTTTGGAATTTCAGATGGGTTTTTTTTGTATGGTCTGGAATGTGATGCCTTTCAGGCTTCCTGCTACAGGGAATATAATGGGTCCTGATTGCTAGTCTTAAATAGAGGAAGGTAATTTGCACATTTTTTGTAAGTGAAAGTCAATAGTCTTGGAAAATGTTAAATTGATGAACTTTTTTTTTTCCTGATAAGCATGAGACAAAGTGAGATCCTTGGAAGCATAGCAATATCACCAGGATACTCCATGCAAACCTTGAGAGATCACCTCTAGCAAGATGAGGATTATTTGACATTCATAGCCCCTGATTTTACAAAATGCCAGCTTTCTCAGTTGGGATTGGTGCAGGATTCTTGAGATCTTTGTGTGACCACACCAACAGCCCTTGCTGTCAGTGCTCATAGATTATAACAAAGAGATGATGTTTTGGAGACTGTGAACATTAAGCTGCTGTTAGTCAATCAAAACCTCTTTGCACTATTAGCTGCAGCCCTGAGCCATAAGAAGACTATCCTGTGCCTTTTCAATACTATTTCTGAACTATATATCCTCAAATTCCCAAAGCTATATCTGATCTAAGGCAGGATAGATGGGCAGAAGGATGTGGACAGGAAGGAAAGGAAACACCACGAGCCTTCCTGTGCTGTGGGGTCCAAAATAAAGATGCAGCACCAGCATCCAATTTGCATTTCCCAAATTTCCCTTCTGGAAATGTACTTCAATCATGTCGGCTCTTACCCTGAGTAGAGCTGCTATGAGTCTTTGTTGGGACTGCTCAGATTTTCCCCTTGCTTTTATAGATGTTGTTCCTTGCTGCACTTCTTAGCAGAAAGAGAGAAGCATAATTTATTAGGAGGGCTGGTATTTTGATCTGTGACCATCAATAAGTCTGTGGCCTTCAGATCAAACACCATTATCAAGACTTCCATTGAACTGGAAACAGCATTAGAGGAGAGACAAGAAAAGACAAGACAAGCTAACTCAGCATTAATCAAGATTTTTTTTTTCTTGCAGTATCTGAATATTTCTGATAGCACCAAACCTCTGGCAATTCCAGGCAAACCCATGCTGATTTATTAAGGGGGGCACACAGGCAAGTGAGTTGTGACACTGCAGTACAAGCATTACACACCAGACTGATAGCATAATCATTTCTAGGGTCCAATATTTTCATGTCAAGATCCAGAAAACTGTGAAAAAATCATCTAGTCACAAAAGTGTCTTGCACTACCACCATCAGAGTTTAGACAAGGTACAATATACATTTAGAGATCAGCCCAGTGTGCTGAACAAATTGGTAGCAGTCTAGTAAAACCTTCCAGTATAACCAGCATGCTTGCTTCTCTGCCTGACCACAAGTTAACCCCAGTTAACTGTTAACTGGTTAACCCCAGTTAAAGCTTCATTTTAACCAGCATCTACAGCCTTCTAAACCTGGAGCTCAGGCTGCAGTTGTGCTGGTCAGCTGTAAGAACAGCATCCTCATCACTGTTCTGCACAAAGAAATTGCAGGTCTGGCTCTTTCCACTTGCTTAATATTTATGCATCTGGTCTGGCAGCATCCATCATCAGGGTAGCCTTAGCTGGTGCCCCAGAGGGATGAAATAATGGCAATTTCAAAATGAGCCACGAGATGAACAGGAGTGAGCAGGGTGGGAGGGAGCTGCTATCAGGGGTCTGTCAGAGTGAGGTTATGTCAGGCAGTACCTCTTGAGGCACAGGAAGAAAAATAAACCACCAAATTAGCAGCAAAGGAAAACAGTGGGTGTGAGCTTGTTCCAGCAGGGGGTTGGGCTGGGAGAAGCACTTGGCAGAACCTTGAACAGGATAAACATTGCCAAGGGATGAGGGCCTGGGTAGAGGTATAAAGTGTTCTGTAAGGGAGCTTGCAGTCTTCAGGCGTGGGGAGTGAGCCACTCCTGGAGCACAGAGCATGCACCCACATCTCCCATAAGCCAGCCCAGCACAGGCAGGGGCAGAAAGTCTCTCTTCTTAGCCTCTGGAGAGCAAGTCACCAAAAGGCAGCAGCTCTGCAGTCCCCAGGAGCAGAGGGAATGCCAGACTTCAGCTGGGAAGCTGCTTTCAGAGCTTTTCCCGGCTGCAGTGGGCAGGGGGTTCCCCCCAGCTGCACACCTGATGGAGCAGGGAAAGGGCAGCTTGGTCCCTCCAGGACAGCAGGGTCACAGACAATGGCCCTTTTTAACACAGAGCTTCATTTCACACACCACATTAATCCCCTCCTCCCAGACTCCTCCAAGGAGGAACTTGGCTGAAGTTCTGCTGCATCGTCAGGGGCTTTAGATTAACACAGAAAACAAAGTAAATTACTAATCCCAAGGGCTAGGCAGGGTATCATGCATTCTTTCACCATGTTAAGTGCCCAGCTGAGGGGGAAGGGCAAGGAAGGATTTCCAACTCTGCACAAACATTTTGAGCCTCTATATTGAAGCCCAGCCCCAAAAATTCCTGTTGCTATTTTTTGTTCTTTGACAGTAGCACCAGATGAAATTATTTTGCACTCGACAAACACACTGTGGGTTGACAAAAGGCAGAAAGGTGTGAGGTTATTTACTTCTTCCACCAGCAAGATGAAGGGATCCCATCTTTCCAAAGCTTTTTCCCTGCAGCCCATCATCCTCTGCCTCTCCACATAGAAAGTGCAGCTGCACTCTGAGCTGGGGTGGGACACACTCAGAAGGTCTGAAAGCCTAAACAGCACCAGGTGAAACCTTTTCCTTGGCAGGCGTGAACTTAATCTGGTGTCCATCACCTTAAGCAACCCTTTTACCCACCACCTCATCCAGATTCCTCCAAATAAGGCTTCAAAGCACTGATTCTGAGCCATCAAACCTCTTGTCCTTGAGAATGCTTAGAAAATACTAGAACCCCAGCCCTGCTGGTGCAGGGGGACAAAACAGTCTCTCCAGGCTGTCAACTGGAGGTCATTCCCCAACCTGCCCTTCAAAGCCACCTCGTGGGCCCCAGCAATGCTTTGAAGGACAGGAAGGGAGGGAGGAACACTACAGCTGCCTCACTGGACTTGTGAATGGGGGTGGCAGGTTCACTGACAGCTATTCCTTTTATTTCTGGATTTCTGTGTCTGCCTGAAAAGCTGTACCAGCTCTGCTATATAAACAGGAACACAGAAAATTGGGCTAGAAATGCCAAGATAACCAGAACCCCAAATCCTAACTTCATACCTTTCCTTCACATTTCAAGATCTATCTCCAGGAACATATCTATCTTTAGCTTGAAATTAAATTCCAGGTCTTAATACCTGCACAGGCTTTAACTCTTTTTCTTCTTGCAACTGAGGCTAAATATTTTCCCGGCTCTCTTCTCTCAGATGAAAGGCTCCATCAAATCCAGCCCCTTCCCAGCACTCCTCTGGGATCCTGGGATCACAATCAACTGAGTGTGCTCTGAGGTGTGCACAGGGACCAAAGGGTCATCAGCTTTGCTGTGCATGCAAAGTGGCATCCTCTTCCCTAGAGCCCAAGCACAGCACCTCGTGGGCTTCCCCACCTCCCAAGGTCTGCAACCACTGGCAGATTCTAGACTGCAAAACGTTGTCCATTGTGAAAGGTGCCACTCAAGGGTGTATTTGAGGCTGAGATAGGCACAGCCTATTTCTCCTACTCAACTAAAATATTTCCACATTCACGCCTTGACTGAAAGGAAGCAGCAGAGTCTTCATCACATGCTCATGGATAAAAAATTACTTGGCTTGTCTCACAGCCTCTCAACAAACAGGGACAAATCCATGGGGCTTGTCTCCTGGAAGCTTAATCCTGTTTTGGGCAGGGGGGGTTCAGATGTGGGTAACTCTGAACCACTTCTCACACACGCCAGATTTCATCAGTGGATTGATGACATTCAATATTGCAGGTGTAATGTTAATAAACAGTCAGAGGAAAGGAGAGCACCATTTCTGTTTATGCTGCACCAATCCTTTGTAAATACTCAAAGCTTTTAGTATTAACTACCCCAGGCAGTGAAAAAAAACAGGATGAAGAGAGGACATCACAGGAGTCCTTGCACTAGTTTTTTTTTTTCCCTTTTTAGCCTAGTTTCCTGAGGAAAAAAGGCTTATCTGGTCATGCTGTCTGTCTTTTAATCCCCTCTAATAACTTTTGAATCCATTGGCCAATTTCAACCACACTTGAGACAGATGTAGATATTTCAGACATGCTAAACTCACAGTACAGAAATGGAGAGCTAAGTAATATAAATCAGTGGGAGTTTGTTCCTCCTCTGTGGTGTAGCTCCAACCCCTTATCCATTCTGAGAGCTGGAAGTCAGCATGTCCATCAGTTCAGGGATGTCAGGAGTCTTCAAAAGTCACTCCACACATTGCCATTTAGCCCCACACATGGTCAGGAAGAAGCCATGGGCCTGGAAGGGTGAGTTAAAGGTAAATTAACTAGACCCATAGGAAATAATGTTGAATTGGTTTTGCCACTCTCAAAGCAACGGGAGCTTTATTTTTCCTGTTTCAGGATAATAACCTCCAAAAAGCAGAATCAGTGTGTCTGTGCAGGGATTAATATTGTGGCTTCCTCTCTTATCCTTCCCTGCCTTGAAAGAGTAAAGTCTAAAACTTAGCTCCTGAAGAAAGAGGAGGAAACCAACACTGATAACACAGATCAATACCTTAAAGCAGGACCATGCAGAATAACGAGACCATGAAAACTCTGCTTTGGGTTCAGGGGCAATAACTTCATGCAAAGCTTCTGTCCAGGGCAGCAAAGCAGCAGCAAAACACTCCCACAGGAGCCTGATGGTCGGGCTGAAATCCTACTCTCCTGAGAGCAGCATATGGTGCACGAGAGCTGCAGAAGCAGCCTCTGAATTTACACAGACTTTTAGTTTTATTTCCCTGCCTACACACACCACACTGAGGATCTGCAGCTAGAAACAGGACCTTGGTGCCTCACCAGGAGGTTTTGTGCATGCAGGCACAATATGATGATAACAAGTTTTAAGCCAGGAGCAGAAATATGCTCCCAAACTCTTGTGCCCTTGCCACAATTTGATGTAGGCAAGCACGGGACTAGCAGAACTTTTTCCCACATGGCAAGCTCAACGTGTTTCAAAGCTTACACACACACATACAAAAAAATAAAAAATCTAGCTCAGCTGCTCTGTATCATGAGAAATGGCTGATGTGCCCAGCACACTGGCAGACTGCCTGGCTACCAGCTGTGGTCTGACTCCTAACCCTGCTAAAAACAGAGGTCTGCCAGTGGACACAGTGCCACAGAAGCTGCAGAAAACAATGCCTGCCTTTGGATGAGCCTGAGAAACCACAATCAGGGCCAACAAGACAAACAGCTCGAGATTTCAGGCAGCTGGGCTCTCTTCACTGTGGATAGCAATGACCTGGCATCCTGGAAATCGGTAGGAAAACTCAACCCTGGGTTCTGCCTGGAGGGCAAGAAGTTCAAAGGACTCTAAACTGGCCTGTGGCCAGACTGAGAGGAGAGTTTAACTGGGTGCCTGTAAGATGCATTTCAAACATTCCCCTAAAAATGCCATTTCCATGTAAGTCCTACCCAGGCAGGCTTGCTCCACTCCTCTCCCAGTTAAGGAATGCAGCAATTATGCCCACAATGGGAGATCATCTCCCTGCTCAACAGCCAAGCTGCTTTCCCTGGAGGCAGCTCTCACCTCAAAATCAGCACCTGACGGGCAAACTCAGGCTACTGGCTTTGAAAATTGGAAGGACGAAGCTTCAGGTGTCAGGAAGGCCAAATCACACTTGGAATTGCTTTTCTGGGTTGCTCAGTGCAGACCTGAAAGGTCAGTCTCCATGATCTCTAGGAACCTTGTGCTCTATTTCTCTCTCCTGCCCTCACAAGCACTTCCCATGCAGCCTGTATACACAACAAACAACAACATACTCCATAATTATTAACCAGCTTGTGATTTTCAAGACCACATATGCTCAGCCATCTCTGGGATTCAGGATTTACTGTCTGCATGTCCTGCAAGTCTTGTCTTGAAGGCAGCCCCAGGGCTGCTGTCAAGAGGCAAGCAAGTACAAACTTTCTCTCCACAGGTCAGTTCATCTGTTTGCTCTTTCCTCATTACTGCCATTTCCATATTCCTTCATCCCGTGAACAGATCTGTTCAGGTCAAGATGCTGAGAAAAATCTGGATTGCAAAGTCAAATATGGTTGTTATGTAGTTCCACCATGAAAGCCAATGACTCTAGTTTGCAATCCTTTTCCAGAAGGTGCAGCTTGCTTGTCTCTCCTGGAACTGACAGGAACCTTGACAAAAGTCTGATGATTTTACCTCCAATAAGATAAAACAGACTGAAGTGCAGCAGACAGCTACCTCCATGTGATTTAACAAAAGTTATGTGGGCTTTTTTCTTTGTCATCTTGTCTGGCATGTGTCCTGTGGGTTAGTTGTGACCTGGAGGATTATTTCTGCCTGTAGAGGAGTTCCTTTCTTTCCTTTTAGGTATACAGAAGATATGAAAATGAGATCACACCAAGTTCCTTCAGGTCTCTGGCACTGCAAGGCTGCATTATTGCAACACACTCAACTGAGGTCCAACTTTCAAAACTCTTTTGTCAAGAATATAGTGAAGCAATCCCTGCCTTCTGAACAAATCACACCACTTGAGTACATTACACATTAAATACTCACACATCTCACTGCTAATTCACTGATGTGTATCATTCAGCAGGAAGTCCTTAGCAACAAACTCCGAGAAAGATTTTAGCCTCAGTTATACCAGTGCTGATGCAGTTCTCTGATGCATGATGGAGCTGAGCTGTGTCCATAAGACAGACCCTACCTCTGGAATTCACACATACTGTGAAAAATATCTCCCCTCAATTTTGGCTGAATGCAGAGTAGGATAATTAATGCCTTTCTATTCATTTACAGCTGAATGCAGATTTCTCCTTAGCTCAACTTTTGAGCTGCCATTTGGGATCGGGAGACAGCTGCTCCTGTGTCCTCCCCTGCCAAAGAATAAAAACCTCTCTTAGCCTCTCTGTCCTCTCTTAGCCACAGCAAAACACACCTCAGCTGTAGGGTGATAGGTGTCTTTTAAGTCCTCCTCACAAAATAGCAGATAATACTTGAGGCTTGACTTTGCACTTGGGCTGGATCAACACCCAGTTCAGAGGAGGTGGGAAACACAGCATGACCTCGATGGCATTTCATGTCTTCACCTTTTCCTCTCCTGTCTAAGTAGCAGTAGCAGGAGGGCTACACAGGCAGGAGCTGGTGCCCAGCCCATGTGCCAAGAGGAGCTGCAGCTCCCTGCACTCACTGGTTCATTGCTAATGCAACAAACAGCCTTGGGTGTGCAGCATTGGTTGTGACAAGCTGGAAGGGTTCCATGCATCAGATGATGAAGTTGTTCTTGCTACCAGCAGGTACAATTGTCTTTTCTGCTGAACTAGCAGCACACTTTCTTCATTTGCTCTTCACTTTCCCCCCTCTTTGACTACTTTTTAAATATTTCACGGAGGTACTCTTGTGGCTAAGCTCTCCGGCACATTTTCAGCAGTTTTGCTGAGCACGCATTTTCAGAGCCTATGTGGGGGTAGGATCACGGTTAGAACCACTCATGCCAACATGCTTGGAATGCTCTCATGTTCCTGCAGCACAGTCTTGACATGTACAGCAATCCCCATGCAGAGAAAACGCTGGGCAGACCCCAGGAGAGGTATGTTCTGGGGGCTGGAGACCAGCACAGACTTCAGCCGACAAACTCAGCAGCCCTGAAGACAAAAGCTTTTCTGTGTTTCATCACCTAAGCAGCACATTTCAGCCATCCTGCATCAGCAAAGCACATGGTGAGAACACAGATGTTCCAAGTTCAAACAGCACCAATGCAGAGGCAGAGGCACCTCCCGGCGATGTCTGGGGTCACACGGGGCCACACACGTTGTGCTCTTTCTCTACACCTGATTAAACGTGTAAGGAATGCTCACACTGCTCCTGTCTGTGAAAACACTGAACCCAGTGCTGTCTCTTGGGGTGGAAGGTGCTTCTGCTTGGAAGGAAGCGAAAGCAAGGTGATGGGGAATGTTCACCTAAGCAGAATTTGAGGCAGGAGTGGGAAGGATTTGGGAAAAATAAATGAAGACAGAAGTTTTGGAAAGATATGGGTGGAAAGATGCTTCACTGGGGCCCTGGGACTGGAAGGGGCATTCTGGAGCTCTCTGTGGAGGTTTGAAGAAATGGACAAAAAATTTGTTTGCTAGTGTATGGTGTAGGGCCAACCCTCTGGCTGTACCACTCCTACAACACTTTAGCCATGCAATTTGCCCTCAGTTTTACCTCTGTAAAGTAAAAACACTGTGTTCCTTGTGGTGAAAGGATGCTTAAATTATTTCTGTCCAATTAAATACCTTTTGATGAGGGGTTTTTTTGTTTGTTTTGCTTGGTTGGTTTGGGTTTTCTCTCTCCAGCTATCCCATTTTATCTTCATTGAAATCCAGTGCCTCGTTTTTCCAGCTCAGTTTGGCAGTGTCATCAAATGCCCAGGTACCTCACTCAGATAACTCAAGAGTACCCAGGGCAAACACAACTCTCAGGGTGATCTCCCACCCTCAGGAAGACACAGGCTCTCCTCCCTGGATTGCTATTCCTCTCCCCCAAAATCATTATTCCCTTTGCCTCAGCTGCTGCAGCCCTTCCTTTGGAGGTTATCTCAAGCCAGCCCAAGCTTCCTCAAGGCTGGTTGGACTGGGAGCAACTGCAGAGCTTCCCAGCCCAAATGGATCAGTCTCCAAGGAGCTCTGCCTGACCCTCACTCCAGCCCTGTGATCACTCTCTTGTGACTTCACCCATTCCTTTCTCATGGAGAAACAAGTGAAGTCTCACAGACAGTAAAACCCAGGAACAGTATCTGGACAATCAACGCCCTGTCCCTAAAAAATAACACTTAAAAATCATGGCAAGTAACACAAGGTGTGAACCTCTCCTTTAGCTTGAATCTAAAGACATGTGCAGCACCCAACAGAAAAATCACATTGTCATCCAAAGACATTTCACCACCAGATTTCACCTCCGTGATACAAATTTTTTTGCCAATTCCTATATAAAATTGCTACTTCGGTAACAAAGGAGAGGCATTCAGATTTTCAAAATACAGACTAGGTCCCTATGAGTTATTCAGGCATAGAAGTCACTGCTCATCAAAGTAAGTTTTTCTCAGTCTGTATTTAAGCATTTCAGAAAGAAACTGGCCTTGCAGCCAAGATGTTATTGCCTGGATCAGCGTTATATACATGGAGGGGGAAAAAAAGTAGAAAACTGTACCAAATGTAAAATGCTGATATCTGTCAAGAAACCTTGTAAAGCACAACAGCACACAATCACTTCAGCAATTTGAGGCTGGGAAGGAAGGCCAAAACTAGGAGCACCAAACACACACAAAACATAATTTATGTTGCTAAACATACCACTGAGAGAGATAAATGCTTATAGAGCTACAGGGATAATGTTTAGGCTCATTATTTTGGCTGCAAGACTCCCAGGCTCAGCAGTGCAGGGAAAGGTGAATCCCAAAAGCCATTTTTTGTCCATTTCTAACTTAGAATCTGTTTGGTTTCTCATTAGGAGCAGTGGGGGATGACGCCCAGCTCAGCACATCCCTTGCACACCAGTGCTTGGACAGAAGTGCTCTGTGTGCAAGTCCACAACAGAGCATTAAGAAATCCATGGCCTGTGTGGTGATGGGGACAACAGGGGTGTCCCTGCCTCCATCACCCAGTACTCCACAAGATCCAAACTCCAGCACAAGGTAGAGCGTGCCTGCAGCCCCAATTTCCCAATCCTCCCAGCCCTCAGCAGTGTGATAAACCAGCTCTTCCAGGGCAGGGCATGGTGTCATGCTGAGCACACCTAGGTCATGCAGTGCAGAGCCCCATTAGAGATCCCTGGACCAGCTCCAAATGAGTAAAAGCATTCACAGCAGCACATAACGATAGTAGGTCAGGTCCTGGAAGCAATAAAACCACATTAGCAGCATGTAAAACTATGCTAAGTAGCCTCTCTGGTTTTGCCCTGAAAAAAAAAAAATAGCCTCCTCCAGGAGCTCTTTACTGCAACCACTTACAGGAGCACCCAGGAATTTTTTTAGGTGTACAGCAAAAACTCTCAGGGTTTGGGCTGCCCCTTGGGCACAGTGGGATGGGAAGAATGATGTGGACCCCCAACAGCTCATGAAATCAGCCACAGAGAGATACTGCTGCTCTTCAGTGGAGTTTCCTCATGCTCAGGTTGTGACTGCAAGGTGCATGGAGCAAGAGGATTTGGGCTGCTGGAAGAAGTGATGTCTCCTTGGGGTTAAGGACACTCCTGTGTCTGAGAGCCCAGGAACCCAACTGCTGCTGAACTGAAGAAGCAGACACTTGAATGCAAGAGTAAGACTTAGAAGATCCCCAAACTATAAATACTCAACTTCCCCAAAAAAGTCAGTGAAGCAAAGCTTCCCCAGCAAGCCACGTTTATCACTATTGTTAATATTTATCACCGCTGTGATAAGTAAGATAAACAAGCACATAAGAAAGGTAGATGGTCTCTGCAACAAGATTGCTACAAAGAGCCTAAATTATTTTGCACACAATCCATATTTCTTCCAAGGGACACAACCCTACAGCTGATACTGGGATGAAAGGGAACCCAGCAGAGACTGCACTTTTATTACATATTTCTCCATCAAGCAACTGATTAAAGTTTGCATTCCAAGTACAGCTATGCTCTAGGCTTACGAAAAATCTTCTCATTTGAAAGTAATTTCCCTCCTCTGCATCTGGGACAATCAGCAGCATGAAATAGAAAATATTAATAAATAAGTATGCATCAGCCCAGAGTTCATGTTCATTCAAAGCCAAGACTTGTGTGTCTTGCTAGTGGACCCCAGCATCAGGAGGTCTGAAAGACTGAATTCTGATACTTCCAGCAAATGAAAGAAAACCTCATTGCTTTGTAGGGCTTCGACTGTGATTTGGGGAGTTATCCTTCCTCCTCACAAACTTTGGTGTTCAGCTCATTGATCCAGGGCTGTAGCTCACCTCCCAATCTGGGTTTTCCCACAGAAAGTTCTCTAACTTCTCCCAAAGTCCTGACTGTTTCAGCCCAGCAAGAGTATGTTGAGGACAGAGTGTCCCAATGAGGCTGTTCTGTTGCAGTCTCCAGCTAAGGATGAAGTCAAAGAGGAGCACTTCACTGCTCAGCTGCAGAAGGACAGTGGCTGTAGGATGATGATTCTGGTTTTAACCCTGGTGTCATTTTCCTAAGCCCCAGTTATGTGTGGGCTGCCAGCAGAAACACAGAAGAAGGTGGCATGATATCCCAGCCATATTTCATGGGGGGAAAAGAGGATATTTGTAGATGCCATCATATGACATGAGGTGGGAACACGTACCAGACTGTCACATATCAGTATCTGGGGGCTTATAACCCCCTTAGTCTGTCCCTTAACAAAAGGGATGCTTCAAGCTTTGGTGATGTATGAAGCAGATCTGTTTTGCTGAGGCTTTCTGCAGAAAAAGAATTTCAGCCTTAATGAGACATAGGGGAATTTTCCCTTTCCTATTTCCCCAGTTCTCTCCAAATATCAGCTTCATCCTTCCAATCCTGTGTTGGCCATGTTGTGCAGAGGCTGTGCAGCCACTCTTCCTGGACATTGAAAGAGCTCAAAAAAGTTTTTACCTCCTATCCTATGACAACCAAAATGCTGCACACTCCAGAGTACAAAATGCTTTCTTAAAAAAAAAAAAAGAAAAAAGAAAGGAAGTCAAGAATAACATGCATAATATGTAATGCAGGTGGTTGTGTTAGAATAGAATCAGTGACAAAACTGCAGCTAGAGAAATTGCTGGCCTTTTCAAGGGCAAGAAGGAACTTTTCAAACACATAAGGAACAAAATGTATCCTTTATATACCACCAGGCACAACAGCACAGAAAGGGCAGAAATGTTCAATACCTATTTCTGTTCTGTACTTGGGAAAAAATCCATGCAATGGAGCAATAATATGCTGAGAATGACATTTCACATTTAAGAGCCATAAAGATGTACAAAAGGAGTATAAAATACCCTGGTTTCTTTAGCTAGACTTTCTATATCAACAAGTTATGATAATTGAATCACAAGAGCTCCTACAGATTCGGCCAACATGTACTTTGAATGTCAGTGTTGCTTTCCAAAGTACTGGGACACTGTGGTGAAGCACCAGAAGAAAACCACAATTGTGGCAGTGTTTTATGTGGATAAGCAGAAAGATATGAGAGATTGAAAACCTTTCTGCTTTTTGGGGGAAAGAACAGAAGAGCTGATGCAGGGCTTGGTTAATCAGGGCTCGGGGGACAGAGACAGAAACTGATGGGAACATTACCCCATTTCGATTCTGATGTCCAAAGCACAAGGGTTGTGCTGATAAATTAGAAAGGTTTAGGGAAGTATCATTAAAGACAATTATGGGCTGGAAATCAGGCTCATAGTAAATGCTGCAAAGAGCTCGATCACACCAAAGGAAATGGAAAGGGATTAATTAATCACAGTTACCAGCACCCTTGGACAAACACAGCTAAAACATTACTACTCCTCTCCTTATTACAGAGTACTTTACACCCTGTCAGAATAATATAGAACAAATCCCATGGTCAAGAACTGGAACAAAAGAAATATTAAATAGGCACAATGTGCACACTTTAAAGAAAATAATTTAACCATGCTTTACCAGAGACTAATAACCTAGCAAAGACTGAAGGATGAAAAATCCATCCTGCTCAGTTCCTCTCTTCTTGACAACACATGCTGTAGCTGAAACAATACTAATTATGAGGAGCCCTCTGCTATTCTGGAGACAGAGTAGATGATGAGTTTTATTTCGTGGCTTTATAATCTCTAAACTACAGAATTGAGCCTAAATTTTCCAGTCTTTTCTTTCTTATCCTGCTACAAAAGGAACAGAAAGGCACAAGCCAAAATCATGCACTTGGGGTTCAAAACACCATACAGCACAGTGTGCACGGACCTCTGCTATAAAATGTGATGGGAGGGAGGAGGAAGGTATCCAGATAAAAATAAGCAGATGCAACAGCACAAAATAAACATTACTGCAAAAATCTAGACAGGCTCAGGGTCCCTTGGTAAAGAAAGATGTCTCAAATCCCTGCTGCCTTTCTGCCAGCAGGCTGCGTTACCGACAGGCGAGCGTCACCCCGCCACACCACCTAATTGGCACCCAGCCTTCCAGGGAGTGGGAGATAGTCAGCCTAAAAATAGGCTGTCCTCTGTTTTGGCTCTCCCCTCCCTCCATCCCCCCTCAAAGACACAAGGCTGGAAAGGGAAAAACATCCAGAAAAGCAGCAGCCTTAGCAGAGTGAGGCGGGAGGTGCTTCTGGAGAGGGAGGGTGAGGATGGGGAGCTGTCAGGGTGATGCCAAGCACAGCACAGGGGGCTGGTCCCTGCCTGCCCTCCTGCTTCTGGGAAAGAGGGATTTCCAGCACCTCTAGCCCTGGAGGTGCAACCCAAGTCCCTGGTCCCATTGGAGGTGTGGGGACAGAGGCACACAGACTGTCCCTGCCCTCCAGGATGGTGTCCCCAGCTGACTCACTGCTGAAGCTTGGCTCTTGTGGCAGATCCCACAGCAGCTTCTTCATTGTTTCCTGCTTAGAAACTCTCTTCAGCCACCCCTTTACCCTGTGAAGGCCTTTTCTTCAACAATCCATGCAACTTCTGTTTCAAGAAACCAGCATTTGCAGGCAGCAAAGCCTCACAGGACAGTTTTTAATAGGAATTTCATTGACATGGGAGATCCTCACAGGACTTTGATGAACCCTTGAACTTTAGTCTGACATTTATGTGCCTAAAACTATGTATGAAGCCCAAATTAAGAGATCTTACACTCTGTTATTGATGCATTCTCTCATATGCAGCTTTACAAAGCTCCAGAACATCAGTAACATTTCAGAAAGCATTGGTTTTGCTTTTAACTGGATATGACAAGTCAAAATCAATTAGAGATTGATCTCAATACTGGTTTGTTTTTTTTTTTTTTAATTTATTTTTAGCCTGCCATTCAGTAACCAAAGTGAAGAAATGCAATCAATGAAGCGATCTTGCTTTGCAGAAAGGCTTTTTCCTGGATTATAAGACATTTTGGGAAGTTTCTCAAGCTCCTAAAGACAACAGTGTAAATAACATTGCTTATTGAATTCTGCAGAGTGCTCTAACAGCAAGACTGATGGGTAGCCTAATACATTGTGTAGTTGCTATAAGCAATGATCTCCCATGCTAATCACAACTTTCACATTCATTAAAGTTGTAGGAGCCTCCTGGAAGAAATCATGTGCCAGGGAACAACTCAAACATTTGCAATGCTAGCTGTGACTATGAAACTAGCTTTCAAACAGGCATTGGGAAGAAAATATTCAATATATTTGACATCCCACGGACCCAAATGTGCGAGATGCTGCTTTTTGAGTCCTGCCCTGGGCCACATGGTCCTGCAAACCAGCATGCATGTTCAGCTGCCACAATTTAAAATGAGCATGAAGTGATCGTGCTCTGCATTCAGGGTGGGACTCTGGACCACTGAAGTGAGAGGAGAAAATTCCCTTGCAAGGCTATTCCTCCAGGCTGTTGCTCAGGTTGTTTCCTGCCTGAGCAGGACTTTGGGATACTGTTGGGAAGGGGTAACACAACAGGCACACAAAAGTTAAGGCAGGGTTGATCCCTGGCCACCCCCAGGGACCATCACACCATAAAAGCAGTGCAGCTGGCACCAGCCCCACCTTGGAAAACAAACCTCTCAACCCCAGGCCTGGTTCTTGGCAGCTGTGTGGCTGTGCAGTGCTGGTCAGCACAAAGCTGCTATCAGCCCTGGGGTGAGAAGCTGAAAATCAAGGTGCCCAAAGGGAGTGCACGGGATGAGAGACCTCCCTGAAAGGGCTCAGCCATGCAGCAGGAAATAGCCTCTGCATTATGGGGCATGAAGGCTGCTGGAGCTGATGGGGACAACACTGATGATGCCTCCAAAATATGTTTTAAACCACCTTCCTCCTGATCCTGGCAAACAAACAGCCCTCAAAAATAACCTCTCTAACAGAAATTAATCTTCTTACTTAGACCACCCACTGCAAACCAAATCAAGACACCAGCTTGCCACTCAAATACACCATTTTCAGTGCTGTGTTGCCAATTTCTGTGCTTTCCCTGGCTCCTTGTGACCTTTTAAACTCTAAAATAAGGCTGCATGCAGTTCCATCCTGCTCCTTTCCTCCTGGAGGTGGCTGGGCCAGCAAGGACACTGTAGAGAACTGGGCACAGCTCATTACGTGCCCATGCCTGTGACATCCCCACGATGGCTCCCAGCTTTGCACCACCATCATTTATCCTTTGGGCTCAGAACACCCTGTTTCTGCTCATCAAGAAAAAAGGCAGCCAGCACACATCCACGTCACTCCCCAAGCAAGATCCTGAAGACTTTATCCAATTGTCAGCTCTGAAACCTCACCTTGGACACAAACACCCTATGCAAGACACAGGCAAAGAAGCATTTTGGTCTGCACCCAGTGGCAGAGGGTGCGTTTGATTTACCAGGGAAGGCAAAAGCTGCCGCAGAGCGAGGCGAGGAGGAGGGGCCCGAAGGTGGCTCTCAGCCACCTCCATGCTCCTTTGATCCCAGGGCCATGCTGGCTGCAAGCCAGTCCCTGCTGTGGGCTGTGTTAATCTGTGCTGGCCACGGGTGCCTCCCGGGAGGCTCGGTGGCAGCTGGAGATTACCGGGGTCAGGGACACCCTCCATTTTCCCTTCCTCGCAGCACTGGCAGGGATGGGCAGGGCAGGGGCTGGGGGGAAACAGCCACAGCCTCACTGCATGGGTGCACACAAGGCAGGGTATCCTCAGAGTGATCCCTGCTGCCTCTCACCCTGGTGTGCACCAGCCTCTTGAAATAGCTGGGCACACAGGTCCCATGTGACACCACAACAGACAGGCCAGGTCCCAGCAAAATGGGGAGTACGCCACTGATGGAGCTGGAAATTGCATTTTCAATATCCTTGCTTCATTCCTGATTTTTCTTTTTGTATAAGTCTGCATATATAAATAAAACTTGTCTTTTATGTATAGTTATTAATCCCTGTCGGATGCACATAAGTGGGCAGCAGTGCCAATACAGTCAAACATCTCCCCTGCACAGAGGGACACTCAGCTGCAAAGTTGTGGGGCAGGATTAAAAAAGGAGAGGACATCACCTTTGTCCCTCTGTCACCTCCTCCAGTCTTTCAACAGGACCAGGCTCTCTCACAGCTTGAGGCACTCTTGGTACCCAACCCCTGATACCCACCCCTCCTTAGACACAAAGACCTATCCACAACCTCCTGAAGCCAACAAGGGTCTTCAACAGGCTTGGATCCAGCACTGAATCCATATGATGGAGCCTGTTCAAAATGCACTGAGACCCCAGAGCTTTGTTTGCAAGCTCCCTTTAAAACAATGCAATTACAACCTACACCTGGTATTACCTGATCTCACAGACCTGAGTGGTGGAGGTGAAGCAGTCACTGGCCTAACAATGGGACACTAAACATAAAATAGAATATAATATAGAATAACACATTGAAAAATCTGTAATGTATCTGGCTGGGTCACCACACAGTCACTTTCTTACATATGATTCTCCTTTGCGCCTCTCTACTCCCAACCCAGCAACATCCTTTAACAGCACTTGTAAAAGCCAAACATCCCTTAGTCCTTAACCTCTGAATCAAGTTGTCCAGTGGGTTCAAAAGCTACAGAATAAGACAGATACACACTTGTAAACCAATGGACAAGCCAAGCAACAAAAGATGAGTTTTAATGGCTCGTGCAACTAATGACTACATAGAAAATCAGAATTTCCTGTGCAACAAGGCATTATGCTATTATTTCTTATGGTTAACAAACCCAAGTACTAAAGGGAAACAAAAGACATTACATCTGGTGTAACAGTTAATTAAAAACCACCTAAGAGACAGCTTTAGAAAATTCCAGAGAGGGAATGATGTTTCAAAATGTAATGTCAGATCTGAAGAAGTCAAAAAGAGCTTTACCTTTGGCTTCATCAGGCTCTGGATCAGGCCCTTAAAATAGTTCTGGAAATGCTCCAGAAGACTTATTTCAGCTACATTTAAGCTCTGCGCTTTGCAGCTATTCAGTAATTTTCTCTGTTAGTGTTAAACTGTCCAGGGGACTTTTCTGCTCGTAAACAAATCCTCCATCTCCCTTCTGTCGCTTTTACATCGACACTGCATCACTGACTTCAATAAACAGTCTCCTGATTCACCCTGTTATGAGACACTGAGCAGAATTAGGCACCAGAGATGTGTCTAAAAGCCTTGGTTTCAGGTTCTGAACATCACTTAGACTAATTAATAAAAGAAAACCACAGCCCAGAATATTTCAATGTTTTTGGATCACAGCCTCATACGCAGCCACTAGCCTCGTTCCCAGGAGCCTACAACCATCATTTTGGGGTGTCTTTTTAATATTGTTATTGTTATTTTGAGGGTCTTTTATGCCATTCTCCATACCTGTGTAAAAAAAGGCTATGTGTGACCCAGTGCAGTGTTCCCAGGTTCTTTCTGGCCTGTCCCAAGAAGCAGCTGAAAAGCTTTACTGGGTCCTGACTATTGAGCACACAACACTCAGAGCAAGAGCTGCCAATCCAACACAGGGCTGCTGCTTGCTCAGGTTTCACAAGACAGGGAAAACTCCAAGAAACTTTTAACCAAAAGAACAATTTTTCCCAGATGTAACAGCACTTGAGGAGCAGAACTGTGTTTCACAACTACCAGACAAAGCAAGTTGTTCAAGCCAGGACATCTGTACACCTTGCAGGTAACTTGCTCAGACACCGTGCGGATGCAACAAAACTTTTGGGGGTTGTCAGGTTGAGCAAAATTCACAGAAAAGCAAACTCAGTATAGCTCAAGCAAGATTTCCACCGAGGGCAAGGGAACTCAAGAACCCAGGGATTTCATAGGAAAGTTTCTACCCCAATTTCATCCTGCCATGAAGGATCCAGAGCCTCAGTTCAAAACTGCCTGAATCCAGCAGGAACAGGAGCATGATGGACCTACAGGAAATTTGTTCTAGAAGCACTCAAGTACTTCTTTAGCTAAAGTACTACTACAGAAACGTCATAAAATGATGGGACAAGGGGATGAAGCACAGAAAGGATTTATCTTCCCTGATAATTATGATAATTCCTTTTTTAAAATTATTCCTTGTAGCTATGACGTACGGTTTCATAACAACTATTTACTTTTCTCTCTTTATCTAACAGCTGTCTGCTGAGAAAGATGGAAAAATAAACCAAACATGTTAAAACCAAGAGAAACTATTCATATGCCATGTATAATTGCAGGCTATATTTAAGTCTTTGTACATTATCTTTCAAATTATATTTAGTTTCAACAGGAGGGGGAAAAAAATCCCCCTTACTTTCTAAAATTAGCAACGGAATTTGTATATTGTTTTCAAATCCAACTGCTCTTCCTCAGAAACTTTTGCCAGGGAATAATTAATATCTGGAGACAGGGAATCTGCCTGGATCAGATGTATTTTGACATTGGCCCACTAACGGTCACCTAGAGCGAAAAACGGGGGAAGTCCTCGGGGAAAGGGCTGCGTAAATCTGGATTAGCTCTGCTGAAGTCGAACAAATCGATCTGGATTTACGCCGGCAGAGCCGAGGAGAGGACTCATCCCTCCGTTTGATGGACGCGGGGAAGGGAAGAGCTGCGAAGGGATGCCGAGGACCTCGGCAAACCCGGGGAGCTTTGTGGAAGGGGCGATTCCCCAAGGGAGCCAGAGCTCGGCGCGGAGCGGCTGAATGGGAGCTACACGCGCGCATCGAGCCGGGTTGGACCTCTCGACGTGAGACACTGCTGAAAAGAGATAAAGAAGCGGAGGGGAAAAAGCATTTAAAAAGTTGTTAAGATACTTGCAGTGCTTTGCAGACCCTCTCGCTGCAGACACGGCCGGCAGCGCCCTTGCCCCTCCGGCAGCGCGGGAGCTGCGGGGCACAGCGCGGTGTCGGAGGCGATGTGCCGTGCCGGGGACCGAGCTGGGGACCGGGCTGGGGACGCACCGGAGGCGATGTGCCGTGTCGGAGGCTGGGGACCGGGCTAGGGAAGGCACCGGAGGCGATGTGCTCGGCCCCGGGGAGGGAGAGAGGGCGGCCGCGTCACGTCGCGCTGGCTGGACTAATATGGGGAGCAGCGACAGCCAGAAATCCGTCCGGAAGGAAAGGACAACCCCTGTAACACGAGAGCGAAACGGGGAGCAGGCACACACCCGAGGGGGCTTTGGAGGGTTTAGGGCTTCCAAGGGGATGGCACCGCCGGCTGCATCCGGGGTGGAGGCACAGGAGCAAGTTTGGTGCAGGGGGGTCCCTTCCCCGCAGCACTCAGCTCTATTAAACGCGGCATAATTACCCCGTTGTAATCAGGCAGGTATTTTAAAGAGGCTTTAGTGTGATTTTATAATTGTGCATTATGTAACGTGCTAGCAGCGTGTCAGGCCTCAGACAACACTAAGTGCCTGTCTACAGGTCAGGCTGTAACACTTTAATGATGCTCCTTTCTCCTCTCCCCAAAAGCCTCCCGCTAACACTGCTCTCCCTAAACCTCTGCCCAACTTCTGGCGGCTGCATCACAGGTTAAAACAAAAACTTCATGACAGAGTTGCTCCTCTTTATGAGCTTTAGACCATGGGGAGGGGGCTTTTTTTTTTTTTTTTCCTTATCATCACTTTCTTTAAAGTTCATTTCCTCGGGGCAGTGTCTGACCTTGCAGCAGGGGCGCTCCTCGGAGGACTGGAATGGGCTGGCAGTGGGGCACAAAATCTGAGCTGGCTCCTAAAAGGGGGAATTTTTTCTCACTGGAAATAGCCAGAAGTGATCCCTCTGTGCTGTCCTGTTTTGGTTTCCCAAAACCAAGGTTCTGTTTAACCTGAAGCAACATTGTTAGACCCAACGTGCTGCAAGCCAGCCGGGAGCACCAGTGGCGTATTCAGCCTCTAACAAAACTGTTCATTTTAGGAGATAAAAGTGACCGTTTCATTATGATAAGGAAAAGAAACATAGAAAAATCACTTTAGAACTAATACAGTCTTTAAGAATGGATTTTGGCTTAAAAACGTAGTCTCTGATCTATCTTCAGCTAATGGTCTTAAAAAATTTGCCCATGAACAAGTTTTTCTATAACTTTGTATAACACAGATTCTTTTGTTTCCTCTAAAGACTTAAAATCAGCAGGCAAAAAAAACTTAGTCACAACTCCCACGTCCCAAGACCCCTTGAAAACCCTAAAACTGGGTTAGTGTTCACAATCAGCCTTCAAGTGCCATGAATATTGAAAAAGACTAATTTCTTCCAACACACCTTAATTGTGCCCATGGTCAGCATTCAGTCACCTAACTTTTATACACTTGCAAATAAAATCAGTAAAACTTTTTTAGATATGCAATCAATTAATAGAGTTGGATTAAAAATTAATAAAGTACAAGTTGCAGGTATCTTTCAAACAATAACTTGAATGCAGAGCAGTTTTAGTATCTTAGGCATCCAGAAAGCTTTAAAAAGAATCCACAACCTGTTGGCAGGACTCTCATTATTGCAGTAAAAAGTAAAAGTTTAGCAAACTAGGAAAACTCAATTCAAGATGAAAGATGAAATAAATAATCCAGTAAAGTATGGACTTATTTTTTTCCACAACATAAAAGTAAACTTCTAATTTTATAATTAAATAAAAAGGGGTAAAGAGAAAACTTGGAGCTTAGCTTGGAATTTTTAATTTTTTCTTCATGTTTTGGTACAACAATATTATTTGATGTGTCAAATCTCTACATTCAAAAAGCTCTTGCAATATGATGATAAAAAATAAAACTCAGGCCATTCTTGTTATGCAGAACAGTGATTAACAAAGGCTTTGTTCAATACAAAGAACAGTGAGGCATGTTTTTGCCATGAAAGATAAGGGATCTTTTGACAAAATTTTGCACTTTAATGATTCACAAGGTGACCTCCTGGTGGGAGGCCAAGCTACACCTCCTCAAAGGTGGGAGTGTGAGAAGAGAGGAAATTTTTTGTGGTTCTTTTGCCATCTTTCATGGGAATTTGCCTCTGTGAACTCAGACTGATTAGAAACCTGAAAAGGAAGGCTACAAACAGTGGTCACGACAGCTGGTACTGCATGAATTTAACAAAATCACTCTGTCCTGAGCCAGCTGAGGGACTGGGACAGGGGACAGCTTTAATAAATGTGTTCTTATTTTTCTCCCAAGCTGAAATCTGGGATCTCACTCATTACAAATGGACAGCCTGGAGCTGATAACACCAGCTCCAGAATTATTGGGAAATAAATAAGGAAACACAATTCTAAGGGAAAGAAGATACATTTGTAAGGGTGAGCAGATCACCTGCAGCTGCACTGAAAGGAAGACAGCGTGTATATAACAGAGCAAAAGGATCCTACACAACAAAGTTTCTGAACTGCCTGGGTCTCTTCAGTGACACAAAAACTGCCAGAAGGAGAGAGGAGTTAGGGACATTCCAGTTCTGGAAAAGTTTTCTTTTCCTCATTATTAGTAACTCTAATTACTTTGAAAGAAGAGCAATGAGATAAATCCTGTAGAGCCAGAAATGTGACCTGATTTCCTTCCTGATTTAGAAACTGTCACTTTGTAAGAGAAACCCAAAGAGACAGAGCCGGGTCAAAGTGGGCTCCTCAGTTTGGTCTGCAGAGTAAATAATAAACCAAGATCAATAGAAATATAACCAGGGTTTCCTCTTGGTAGGTGTTCATAAGGATGATCCTATTTAAAGGATAAATAAACACATTTGTCTGAACTGATTGCAATCATACACAACACCATGGAAGAGATGTTCTCTACAAGCAAACAGAAATACCCAACAGACTTCATTCATTTTGCTCCAGGTTAGATGGTAAAAGGGACAAGCAATGACAGAACTCCAGCTATAAATTGCTTTACACCATGATTAAGGCCCTACCTCAAGACAATGTGTAAACACAAAGCAGAAATTCAAGTGGATATTTAAGAGTGATGCTGTTTCTGTGTTACCAAAGTCCTATTTAAGAGAATTGAGAAATTAGTTGCTGTCACCTTTTAACAATCAGGGCTATAATTTTCCAGAGCAAATCATCAGAGACAACTTACGAGGTAGCAATTTTCAGGAAGAACTGAGCAACCACCCTCTGAAAACAACAGGTCCCTTCTGTTTTTCAAGTTGAGCTTTCAAAAACTAAGGCACTAAAGGTGATAACAGATGATAACAAGCTCCTTCTGAAAAGCAGGACTAGGATTTCCAAATGACCACCAACATGGTTTAATATGCAACCCAAAATGTTCTTTACTTCCATACATGCACAAAGGATTCCTTCAAGACACTAAACAAACAAAAGTTAAGAAGTTAAACCAATCCCTATCTAATACCATAAATAGAACATTTAAAGAAATTACAAGTAGCCATATTTCATTAATCTCTGAGTCAGGATGACATTTCCTATCAGTAAATTTTTAAACATAATTTTGACAACTCATTTAAATCAAGAACACAGCAACTACTCAACATTTTCCTGTAAGATGCAAAGGTCCTGGCAGGTAGTAGCTGGTGCCACAGGTGTTAGTCCATCACAGCAAGAACCGAGGCCACTTTCTGGTTCAAGCCAGGAATAAAATGCTCTCAACTCTGTTGCAGTTTTAAAGTCTGTACCCATGAGCTGTCATTCAGAGTCACAAAGTCTCGTGGTCTACATACCCCCTTCATGGTCAAGGTATTTAGGCTACATACCCAATGATGCAACTGAATACCTTTGTGACCTCTGACGAATGATTGAGGGCATGAAACAGGATCTGTTCCCTGCCACACTGTACAGAGCCCTGGCATGCTTTAAATCTGCAGGGCTCCTTGCAGCACAAACCACTTCTGTGTGAGAACTCTGGCTTTAGAAGCTGACCCCTCATGCTTGTAAAACCCTCAGAGCCTCAGACAGACTAGCAAAGCTGCTCTATGGGTGACTCAGAGTAAGCGGCGAGAACTGAGAAAAACCATGTTATACCATCCAGCTCCAATCAGCAAGTTCAGTAAAATATTAATCTGTGATTGTTTCTGGCTATGCTGGGATCTGCCCCCTACCAAAGTCACATAAACTCCACTACTCAAGGCTGAGACCTTTCAGCACATTAAGCTAAAAATACCACAACTTCCATTGCTTACATGTTGAGACATTTGCCCCAAAAAGACACGACACTTTTTATTAAGGACCCTCTGTCTCTGAAGCTCCCTGTCAACCACATTTGCCAGTTAAAAAGACTACACCAGAATAAAAAAAATATATCAACAAAACCAGTGGACATCGCTCTAATTCCAGCTGTATCATTCCCATCCCGTCCTGATGCTGGGCTCCTCTCAACTTTTTTGGAACCAGGCGTCTTGACAAGGCAATACACCCAAACCAGCAGAAGTGGCACTTCCAAAACCACCACTTTCTTGGTCCATTCGAATAAGAGGGTTTCACTCCTCACTGCCTCACAGCTCTGACCTTTTGCAATTCTCTGCCACCACAAGCTTATAGGATCTGCCGAATCCATCTGCGTCTCCACCTGGTCTGCTTCCCCACGCCAAAAGGACGGATCAAATATACGTGTCTGAAAACACATCCCTGCTTTTTCTTCATACCACCCGGGGGGGGAACCCCCTCGCCAGTTGGAGACGACAGGAAGCCTCCAAGACCACTTCTGCCAAACCCCGAAATCCAGAGAAATTGCAGCAAAATGAACTTCAGCACCTTGGACAGGACACACAGACGGAAAATCACCAAAATCGGCTCATTGGCCCCGAAAATGCTGTGCCTGGACATGACCCTCTAGGACACATCTGCGGGCCTGTTTATTTTTAGTATTGACAAATCCTCTTTGAATCACCGTGTTTATTCCACCATCCGCCCTGTGTTTTGGGAAGAGCTGCTTGCCAGCCCAGCAGTGGGAGAAATCGGGGCCACCAACTCTGGATCCAAGGCTCATCTGCAGGAGCAGTCACTGCCCCAGTTGTGACTGGCAAAGCTTGGCTCAAGCACTCACAAGGCTCAACTCACCCTTTGCATGGCAAAACGAGACCTGTTGCCTGGCTCATGTGTTTATTTGCTTTTTAGAGGCTCATCTCCACCTCCTCACCCAAATCTCCAAGAAAAATAAAATTGAAAGGTCTGATTTATTCCCATTGCAGCCACACTTTGCTCGTATAAGTTTTGCTTTAATTTAGCTTTCATTCTCTCTCACGGTGCTCCCAGTACGTCTCTGTTCCTCTCAGGGCTGCCTTGATAAAGTCATGATCGCCTTGCTGGAGTGCAGCAGAGCTCTCCCCAATTTACTTTTATTTACATGAGCCAAGTCAACTTTTTAATTTGTGCCGGTAAAAACTCCAAATTTTTTAAACGAAGGTGTTCTACAAACAGCTTTGAGGTGCTTGGTGCCGTTAAGAAACACACTTAAAATATGTCAGTTCTTACAACAAGTAGTATCAGTTACAGCCTTGCCATACAGAAGAAAGATACATTTCCCTGCCACCACAGAAATAACCATTCCAGCTCATTTCTTCCTTTCAACACCTGCCACTAGATTTCCACTCCAACACATCTGACACCACATAACATCAACTGAACAATTGCAGAGTATTTTCTGTGTTGTTTGTTCTTCCCGGCATTTCTGGGTGCGGAAGCAAGATGGAAACTAAGCCGAACCTCTGCCAGAATTACCTTTAAACAGCAATACGCATCTATAGCTGTATGATTCTTTATCCTCTGCTTCCCAAGCTTTGCTGCACCAACTTCCCTCTGCTCCAGCCCCGGTCCCTCTCTGCCGCCCTGCTCGGACGGGACGGTCGCGGTGCCGGTGTCGCCGCTCCTCCCGCCTCGAGGGAAACTTTGGGGAAGGAAAATCCCCGGCACTACTCATTCCTCCTCCGCGACACGCTCTGAACCGGGCATCCTTTCCGTTTTCTTTCTTTTCATTATCATTTTATTACCAAGCAAACAAAGGAACAAAATGAAAAGAGAGAAACTTACATTGGTTTATTTAATTTTTCCTGCTAAACCAAGAGTCCCAGAGCCACTTCATTGTATCCACAGAGTTTTTAGTCCGCGAGCGGTCCCGTCCCGCGGGGAGGAAGGGCCCGGCTGCCGTGCGCGGAGCGCGCTGCCCGCCCGCCGCCGAGCGCGCATGGCTCGGAGCCGCCGCGCCGTCTGTGCGGCTGCCGCGGGAGCGG
>VXAX01003646.1:0-23765 GCA_013399835.1 Leptocoma aspasia
ACACACAGACACACACACGGACACAGAGCGCGGTCGGGAGGGATGCGGAGAGCCGAGCTCTCTCCCGGCACAACAGCGCCGCTCGGTGGAGGGACAGTGGCAGTGACGGCGGGCGCCGCCCGGGCCTACCTGTGGTGGCCGGGGTGTGCTGCTGGGCCTGGGCCGGCCCCGGCGGCGCCGCCTCGCCCGCCTCGCCTGGCAAACAAACAACAGCGTTAGCGCGGCCCCGCCGCTGCGGCCCGCCCCAGGGAAGAGCCGCAGCTTTGGGGGGTTCAGCCGGAGCAGCCTGCTTCGAACAGAAAGGACATTGTGAGACAGCGCTGTAGGGACAGGCAAAAGGAGACGGGAAGGTTGGGTAACCAGTAGTCACAGGCTGCAGAACCCCAGTGCTTTTAAGTGATGATTTAGATCAAAACCTAAACTTAACTGAAGAGTCAAAACCGTTTTGTGGCTGGCACTTTACAGAGACAGTGTCATTCTGCTATTTGGGAGCTTCACAGAATGGCTGAGGTTGGAAGACCGCTGGAGATGTCCTGGCACAAGCCCCTTGCTCAAGCAGGGTCCCTTAGGGCACATCAGTAGGATTGTGTCCTGATGGCTTTTGAGTATCTCCAGGAAAGGAGACTCTACAACTTCTCTGGGAAATCTGTTCCAAGGCACGGTCACCTGCACAGTAAGGAAGTTCTTCCTCATATTCAGGTGAAATTTCCTGTGCATCAGTTCCTGCCCAGTGCCTTCTGTTCTACTGCTTGGCAGCACCAAGAACAGGCTGGCTCCACCCTCTTCACACCTCCCTTTAGATACTATCCCCTCTCTATCTTCTCGAGGCCAAACAGCTCCAGCTCCCTCAGACTTTCCTCCAAAGTCAGGTGCTCCAGTCCTCTAATCTTCCTTGGAACCCTCCACAGGACTCACTCCATGTCTCTCTTATACTGAGGAGCTCAGAAGTTGTATCCTTACTGTCAAAAAAATTCATAATTGCCTAATAATATGTATATTTATATGTTTTCAAAAAACACATTTGTCAATCTGTGTTGTATTCTTTTAATTTGTACTCAGTTCTGCTATTAAGAAGGACAATTTCTTTATCCATATGGAAAGCATACTCATTTTCTAGAGATAAATAATTCTAAATAATTATTTAACTTTATAAATAATTCTAAATTGGGGGATCATTTCTTTAGGGCATACATCTTGACTGTGGAAATTCTGTTTGTGTTACAACAAATACCACAGTAGTATCAACTCATAAAAAAAAAGAATAGCCTTGAAGCTCTTTATTTTAAATACAGTATTGGCAGAACTTTGTCTATTAACTGGTCCTCTAATGTGTCCTTGTGATAAAGCTGCAATCAAATCAAAAGCCTTCTTGGTTTCACTGTGAAATGACCCAGAAGGAAAACTGTATCTGGCAGTATCAGGGAAGAAGAGAAAGAGAAATGCTTTTTTTTTCTTGGCAATACACTGCCATTTGGTAATCAAAGAATATCCAGTTTCTGAATGATGAAGGATCTACTAGAACACACAGGGCAACAATTGTGCTTTTTCCCCATGTTTTTTTCATTATCAATATTTTTATCTTTCAAAATAACCACCTCAACTGAAAATCCAATAAACTCAATATTTGAATTCAACTTTTGTGCCAATGAATTACTTCACTGTGCAGGATCAAGAGAATGTTTTAATCCCTCTTCTGTTAGCAGGCTACCTTGCATAAGTAATCAGTAATGATACCCGATCTTCTTCTGTACTGAGGAGAGGCTGAATGGGATTAATATATTATTAGGAGGAACTGAATTTCCAATTAGATGTCTGGATACTTCGTTCAGCTGTGATTTGTAATGCTGAAGACTCATCTGGAATTACAGGCTTGCAATTATGGTTGGGTTTTCTTTTTTTTTTTCCAGTCTGCTGTTTTTCCATTTACATTATCTAAATTATATGCATTTTTTTTCTTACAGAAATTCAGCAAGTACCAAAACTTTGGAGTGACAAATAATTACAACCGATTATGTAACCCCATCCCTCATGCAGAGTATGGCAGCAGGAACGGTAGCTAATTTGTGAGGTAACTCTGTTGAAAAAGAGCTGTTAAACCTGGGATAGGATTATTTTGACAGTCCTGCAAGGTAGTTTGTTACCAAGGACTTCTTCACAAAGTAGATCAGCCAATTAATTTAATCTCTTCAAACTTATAAATCTGTACATATTAATTTAAATTATCAGCACTACTTGATCATTCAAAACCTGAGAAGACTAGTAAGAGAAAAATGGATGACTTATTTCGTGGCTCGATGCCTGTTAGATTTACAGCACTTTGGCCTGTTATACTGTCCAACTGAACATCTGTGAGTATTACATCAGCTGGAAGTGCAAATGTCTGTCAATTTAAATCCTAAATCCATGTCTCTGCCTACCTCACCTAAATAAACGAGCTCCAGGAGGCTGAGGAGAGCTGAACACACAGCAAAGAACAAGAACAGGAGACAATTAGTGACAGCTAGTTAGTAATTTGGGAGCTTTGTATTTCCAAACCATGCCAAATAGCTTTTAGATACTCAAAACCTACAGCAGAATCCAGAGCTAGAAAAAAGGCAGTGTAGAAGCTAAAAAGTTCAGCACAAACATGAGTGGAACGAGAGTTTCTGAGAGTATGAATATACTTTAAATCTTAAATCTGAATGCCTGAGATAGAAGTACTGGCAGCTTCTCATGGCTGCAGAGAGTGTCCTCATTCACTGGATTTGCTGTACAGCTTTCCTGAGGTGGTGTTACTGTCCTCCACAAGACAGAAAATACTTACTCTTGCTTTTAAGGTGTGATGCAGGTTGTGCTGTTTACAAAGGTCACTGCAGCAAGCTTCAAAAGGCTTTTTAGCATGTCTCCACCATGGTGTCATTGCAAATAGGAATTTTTTTGCTGAACATTTAAACTTACTTCAGAGAGAATTCACTGGGGAGCCTCTAAAACACTTTCTATTTCCTTTTGTTATTTTTTGGTCTCTTTAAAAATATAAAGTATGGCATTGCAAACACAGCTGCTATCATTTGAAATTTCTATACAATTGTAGGCAAAATACTTAAACTGTACAGGTCTGGAGCTACAAGCATGGCACTAACATGTAAAATAAAACTTGTCATCTGAACCTATTAAAAATAGCACATTTACATTTTGTTGCCCTTAAATTACTTCTGCAAAGGCTGTACCAAATATGGATTGACAGAATACACTAAGAGGAAGCTGCATGAAAATTTTCTTACCATGAAAATACTTTGTGCCCTACATCATAAATTCTTCATGACTTTACCAAATCTCCGTATTCCTGTTGATAGAGCAATATATGCACAGCTTGTACATGACAATGACCAAGCATAACTACAATTTTTAATTCTGATTCTTGTATGGAAAGTGTCAGGTGATTTCCTGATGATATATGTTAATTGGCCCGTACAATAGGCCATCCTTTAGCAGCCACATCAAGATTAAGCTACAATCAATTCCATCTATAGAAGTTGCTTCAAATTGTGTGCTTTTATTATATTAAGCAGGGAAAGAAAACAGCCACTCAAGGACCACTTTTAAACTCAAAAGGGGAAAAGAGAATAATATGAAAAGTGAACTATGGAAAACTCTTAAAAAAGCAAAGAAAAAGTCTCTCTGAAACAGTGTAAATAATTTTGTTCTACACCTAATTTTACTTCCATTGTTGTGAACAGGATTTGCATCAAAATTTCACTGCACTTCAGTTTCACCTCTGTACTGTAAAATCCTTGCTGGAGCAAGTTTTGGGATTCTTCTGTAACTGAGAGAAGCTGCATCTCTGGATTTTGCCAAGCAGCTGCAGTGGCCCTTACAGAAGCACCTGTATGTGTCTGCTCCAAAAGAACAGCTGTAAAAGTGAATTTGTCTGCTCCAAAAGAACAGCTGTACCTTTCAATTCTGCTCCCTCAGTGTCTGCTGGGGATGCCATGCATCGTGAAAGGGCCTTTGGACCATATGGGTGCCACAGCAAAGAGAGAGAACACCAACTTCAGCTATGAAGTGTTATTTCCCTTCTTTTACACTTTCAAATCTGGTGAAAAAAAAAACCAAAAAAGATGCAATCCTATGCAAAGGTTCGGGGTAACCAGCACCAGCCCTCAAGCTCATAACCATGACACTGGATGAGCTGCTAAAAGCAGCAGATACTGTTTTGCTCTACGTAATCCTTGAAAAGCACACACTGCCATGGGCTGGCTGAAGATGAAAAGCAGTAACCTACCTTGAGTGTGGCTGAGTATAGAAAACAACTACCAAAGCTGAGCTTGTGAGTTTGTTGTTTGAATAAGCTGTCCTCAAGAAATATAAGAAGAAAGGCTTAAGAAATAAATAAAGTGCAGAGGGCCATCACAAATTATTGAAAGACAAATTCATATTATGGTTCAAATAACTTCTTACATAAGCTCCACACATTCTAAAAGGAATAAGAATTTATTTATTAAGAATTACTCTCTAACTTCCTTCACTTATTATTATGTATTTAGCTAATACTGTTATGTATGCGATTTTTTGCATACGTAACAGTATTACGAAAATACACCTGAAAAACACGTATGAAATTAGTTTTCCAGTTAAAAAAGGTTGCATCTAAAAATCTGAAAAATTAATTGGCTCATGTTTGTGGTAATGATTAAGTTTGTTGGCCTGTCTGATGCAGTTTCCGGTTAATATATTTTTAGAAGTTCGAAACTTCTTACAGTATTTGTACATTCTTGAGATAATATCTAATTCTGTATTGCACTGCAAACGTACTGTTATACTTGGCAGTACACAGGCATCCTGCCTAACAAAGTACCTTTATTGCTGTTTCCTCCAAATATGTACACGCTGATATAAAAATCAATAGAAGAAAGAACTTTCTTCAGCCCTGAAGATGTATGACAAAGCTTCTTTCAGTCACGGCGCTGCCACACGTTTCCCCTTTACCTTTGCCCAGCTGAACTGGCATGCTTTCAGACTTCATCATCCTCTGCTGCTGTGACTGGTGGTGGTGGTGCTGCTGCTGGTAGTGGTGCTGCTGGTGCTGAGGGACTTCCACTGTGCTCCTGCTTGGCATTGAACAGGGAGGGAAGCTGCTCCCGCTGGCAGGAGTGCCCACTGCCCCTCCTGAAGCCATGGCCGGAGCAATGAGCTTTCGACCAAAATTCAGTAAGCTGTTGGAGACTTTGTTAATGTTCAGAGGGGCGGCTTTAGCACTGGCACTGAGAAAAGAGGAGGAGAAATCATCGCATCATTGCCAATGGTTTGGACAGGCACAGCCGTACATGCATTGTTCTTCAAAACTTGGAGATAAAAATCCATGATTTGTAAGTTACAAAGATGGTGTTTTACTACAGTTGCGCTGGAATACACATATAGACCACAGGGCCTGGGTGTGGTATGAATTCTTCCTAACCAGAAGTGGACAATTTTTTTTGGTCCTTCTCCCTGAAAAATGCAGACTAACCCCTAAGAAAGTGAGTTTGTACCAATTTTCTTAATTTGCCTTCCTAAATTAAAAAAAGAAAAAAAGAGTGACAAAAAGCAATCCAGGCTCTACAGAATCAAAACCTTTATAAAATTGAAATTTTGCACTTATTTGAGGAGTGCTTTAATATTTATTTCTGCTAGATTAAATTCACTCCAATGTTTAAAATTACTCAACCCCAAACATTTCTTTCAGCAAGCAAAGCTAACACTAGATTGTCCTTTTAGGTTGGCAGAGCTAGATGTCTCTTGCTCTGAGTTCACCTTCTGCCCAGCCCGATCATTTCAAGCCAAGCACTTTTCAACAGGAATCCTGATTTTCAAAGTGAATTTGCTGAAGAACTGCTTCAGGGTATAACACATATGCTGAATCACAATCCTTATAATTGTTACTTTTTATTTTTAACTACAGTGGCTAGTTAATTCACTTCCGTTATATGCAACATTAAGAATGAGGAAATTGTCAAACCATTTAATTTGTCTAAAATAAAGAGGCAAAGAACCTTTTAATTCCCAGTGGAAGTGTTCGCATAACCCACAGATTAGCAAAGCCATTCCTATTTGTTCATGCAATAATTCCCTGCCTTATATAATTAATGCTCGAAATACCCTTCACAGAAATATATCACAACCACAAAGACCTTTTCACTCCTGAGGTTTTATTTTACTGATCTGTACTTCCATGATATAAATAGCTGTCCTTTAAAAACATGAAGAAATGTAATTAAAACCAACACAATCATTGTACTGGGGGAAAATAGCTTTACAACGTTTTGGGGAAGTTGAACTAAAAATAAACTACAAATTAATTAATACGGGTAATTTGTAACTTCTGCAGACACCTGGAAGAGTAATTTTGATTTTGCTCTTCCTCTAATTTCTCTATTTGTCTCCAGAGATGGGTTTTTTTTAGAATACACAATACAAACATGCACACACATATAGAGCACATCCAGAAAATAACAACAGCTGAGTTGTTTAGAATCAGAATAGATACTCAGAATAGAAAAGGAGAGCTATCAGAAGGAAGTATGAGAGCCTGCACACTCACAAGACACAGCCCAAAGCTGTATGGGGTGCTTCTGGCATATACTGGTGATGAAGAAAGATGGCAAATAGAATTTTTTAGGAGGAACAGCAGTGCAGAGAAAGCGTTGCTTCCCAACTTATAGAAGCTGGGAAAGAATGATTGCTGAATAATAATTACAGGATATTTCTGTGTCTTCCGATCTTATTGATTGCTGCTGGTGTCACAAAAAGTCCTTCCACAGTCACCTGAGAATGACTAACAAAGTCACTCTGAGGAAAGCATCTGCAGAACTATAAAACACTGTTGCAGGAGGTCCAAATGGTTTCAAAAGCAAACTGAATAGTCGTGAGAGACTGAAGTGTTAATGGTTAGCGACTCAATCACTGATGTGCAAAAGCTTCAGGTGCTTTGCTGAGGCCAGGTTTGCATCCCCCAACTGAAGGGGAGGAGGAGAGTTTTTGGATGTTTGGTGGCTCCTGGGTGAGAAACAGAAGTCTGCTGACCCTGACCCTAAAAGAAATCCAGAGACAGCAGTGCGCTCGCTCCACGTGGTGCCTGCACTGAGTGATTCAAGGGTTGCTGGTGTACCACAGTGCTGGATCTTTGCTGTAGCACAAAATGGAATTTCTGAAGTTATAGCTGATTTGGTTCCACTAACAGCTGCAACACCCACCACTGCAAACCCAACAGCCACAATATAAGCACCCGTGCGATTGAGCATTGATGGGGTTGGTTTCAAAGTCCCCTTCTAATTGTCCTGCTTGGGCACTGAAGGAGCCAAGAGAGAGTCGTGGCTTCCAGTTTATTTCAGGTAATTGAATGCCAATACTGCACTTTTAACCACTGCTCAGCTGGCACAGGCTTGGAAGGGAGGGCAATACACCTTTAACAGCCTCCTGCAAGGGTATGAACATTCACCCACCATTGGGCAGGCTGTGCAATGAACAGTCTCACTCCCTCTGGAAATGAGATTAATTGGAGACCCCCCTGAAAAGCTGGGGGAAGCAACAACAGCAGTGTGAAAAGGACTTCATGAGACTAAAGCTGAGATTCCACCTGACAAGTATCTTAGGTCCAAGCTGTTAAACAACTTTAGCCACTGAGGGGTCATCTGTCCAGATCAACCCCTCGAGACTTGTGTTGTATTCTTTTGCCAGGAACAATGCCAGCATAGTCCCACTAAAGATCAAAGGTCATGAGTCACCCGCAAAGGGCAACCCTCTCAGGAGTCCAACACTTTGGTCCCCTCAGACCCTCCAGAATCTGAATTTACCAGATTAACCCATTCTGAGTGAGGGATGGCCACTGGATGGAGTGGATTTATATGTGAAGGCTGACAGAAGACAGCCAGGGGGATTTGATAATCACTTTTCCCTTGGGCACTTTTAAATATTTGGTTATTTTTATGGTAGACACAGGAGTACAAATGTCAGCATTTCAAACTGAAGCTGCTGCTCTAGTGGATGATGCCAGATGAGAAAAGGAGTTTGGTACATGAATCAACACTCAGTGGATTGCTTCTTTTTAATAATCTGCCTGTAGTAGGCTGAGTTTTTTCTTTTCTTTTTATAGGAACCTGCCAACAGATGAGGTCAAGCTGAATGGGATCTCAATCAGTTATCAACAGTTGCAATCAATCTCATTACATTGCTAATTTTGGGGGTCATACCAGTAATATGGCTGAGATTCAAAACCCAAACTTTAGTATATTTTTTCCCTCCGTTTACTGAAAACAATCACTGAAGTTGGAGTTTGGGGTGGTACATATCACTCACTCACCTGAAATATTAACTTAGAAGGAAGATAATGGCTTGCACATTGAGTCCTAGGTTTACGTTGTCTCTAAATCTAGAACCTCAACAATCACTAAAAAAACTCCTTGACTTTGCACAAAGAATTGTATTTACTGAAAGTAAGTAATTTATACCGACAGGCCACCTGAGCAACAAAGCCACGGGACACATTGAGCTTAATGTATCATTGGAATTTTGATAGTACACAGATGCAAGAAACAAAGCTTACACAGAGGCCTGTGGATTTGTGTTCAGCAGCTTGTTTCTTTCTTGCTTCTTTATTTTTCAGCTATATTTTCCTTAATAAAAAGGTGTCAGTTTTTATTCTACACTGTTTGATTTGCTGACATACATGTACACCAGGACAAATTAGTTTATTTGCATTTTTCAGATGGTTGGAAAGAGACTTTTTGAGAAAAACTTCATTTTAAAGGAACAATAAGCATAAACAATTGCTAAGCCTTTATATCTGAAACATTATTTTCAGAAATGCTTCCAACAGTAAAATGCAAGAATGTTTTATAACTACATGACAACTAGGAAGGAATAGTTATCACAGCTCCTAATAACCTGTGGTGTGATTCGACTATGCTATGAACTGACACTGCTAATGATCAGCTCAGAAGACATATAAATTAATGAAAAATAAATAATGATGCTATCTAAGTATCTTTTCAAGAGGTGGTTTTAAAAAATGTATAGTGAAGTAAAATCTATGTAATTTCTCTGAATGACGGCTTCAGAAAATGAACAATAGTGAGGTGCTACATCTCTGGAGGACTTACATTAAAAGTGAGCTGAAGTTCAGTAAAATAAGAACAATGTGTCTATTTCTTACCATTTAAATGTCTGATATATTAATGCAAAGGGTGATTACAGCCATTAAACATGGATCAATCTACATTTTAGCCATCTAAATGTACCAGACGTGCACAACAATTACAAGAAAAACACTGATTGATTTGTGTTGTAGAGTTATCAGCAGATGCATTTAAAAGTAAGGCATCAGTATAAAAATATGTGTATCAAGGAGACATGAATTCCATCCACGAAGCAAACAATTTTGTTTCATCACAATAAGCATCATTGACCTTGACTGTGAATGGTGTATTTTTAAACTAGCAGTAGGAAGATGATTCAATCTCTGCAGTTTTCTGCTAAGATGGAAATGTTTTGTTTTAAGCAGGCCTTATTCAAAGGCATTTCTCTTTTCAGTAAGTAATCATTACAAGAGATGAGAGACAAATATATGAATATGACAGATTAAAAAGTTTTATATATGATAAAACAAACAATATATATTAAAGATTTGTCAAGATATTTTAAATGTATCACTGAGCCTGTGGAATTAAAGATGAAATAGACCTGGCAGTTGATTTAATCCATATCTCCTCACTGCAGAAACATTTCCTAATGTTACATCTTCCAGTTCTCTCCCTAGTCCAATCTTAAACAGCTCTATCACATTTGACCTACTCTAGGCGTTCCTGTCTTGGGATGAATTTATCCCAGATTTTCCTCTATCTGCATTATTCTAGACAACTTCTCATCTCCTTTGGTGTGTGGTCTATGTGTGCAATTAATTTATATTCCTACATAGATTTAATCAATTTTTTCTTCTTGGAATTTAGGTTTCTGGGAGGTGTCATTCTTGTTTGGGCTTTATGATTTACTTGTCTTTTCAAAATCCTTGAAATCTTTCTTTTTGAAACTTCAAACAACTTACTTTTCCAGTTTAGGCAACACTGGAGATGATTTTTCAAAAGAATAAGTAAAAACATTAAGAAAATGCAATAGAATGCAGTAATTTTTTGACACCTGTCCTCAACTTTAAAGCCTGATTTATAGAGAAAAAAATGGTTTCGCAGTTACTCTACTTAGCTTTAATTTCTGCTTCTTTGTCCCTTTTTAAAAGCTTCTCAAACGACACCATTTTCATTTTAGTTGGCTTTTGAAGTAGCTGATTTCAACAGAATGTGACAGAGATGCAAAAGTCCAGAAGCCAGCAAGTTCCCATGAATCAGCAGGCAGAGGGTATGGCTGGGGCCACGTGCAACCCAAGAAACTGCCCGTGACTGGGTCAATTGAAGCATTGTGTCTTGTGCTGGACTGACCTGCAGCCACCAGCAGCCACCAGCCATTGGCACCCACCTTGTGGCCACCCATATAATATGGCCTTGATGAGAAATGTTGGCATTATTGATACAAACCACTTCTAAAAGACGGGAAGTGAAGTTTTCTAAAAATTACTTCAAACTATATTCACATTAATTCAGCTTAATTTAGCTTCTGGTACATGGATACTCCAGATTGCAATTAGGTGCATTATCAGAATTAGTTCAGCTACAGAACTCACACTGGCAATGTTTTACCCTGTTTTCAGGATACATGTCACTGAGTAAAAGTGTCCTCAGCCTCCCTTAAAATGATGCCAGTGAGTGACTGCAACACTACAAGTAAAAACTTCAATCTTTTCATGTAATAATGGTCAAGGGACAGATTTGAAATAAGTGTCATTAAATAATTCTGCTTCTGATACTGCTTATGTAATTCCTGTTTAGGATAAACGTGACTTCTGAAACATTTTGTTTATGTAAGGTCTTAGTTTGGTGAACATATATTTAGAAATAGCTTACCGGGTTTTGTTCATCAAGTCTGCTCCACGTGCTTTGTAATAATCTAAATTTTGTTGGAACTGGTGAGTCACTGGTCTTGGATTTCGCTAAAAAATAAAAAGTACTTAATTATAATTTTCTGGGAGATTTTAAGCAGAGACATGAAATACGTTCATTAAAGAGGATTAGAAACTTACAGAACAATTTCTTTTCCTGGGATCTTGATTTTCCATGGCAAAAGTATCATTTACAATAAAGTGAAGACTTAGAATACTTAACATAATACCAAATTCCACCTGTAAATCTATTTCATGCTCACAGAAACCAGTACTCTTCCATGGTAATGAGGCTGTTTGCTGTAGTGGTAACATTCCTAGTTAAATCAATAATTCTTGGGCAAGAACAGATACTGATATGATTTCTTCTTTCAGGTCAGGTATAGAATTTGACCACCTCCAAGCTAAAGTGTTATGCTTTTAAAGAAAATGGTAATAGTATGGAGAAACTATGGCAAACATTTTGAATGGAATACATCACTAGCAGTATCTCTGTTAAGCAAAGAATTGATTTTAGTGAGACAACCTGAACAATCCCACTAGATGGCACACAGAGCCTATTTTTCCTCTCCAAATTTCACCCTACTGAGAACCAAGGCCATGAATAAAGAACTGTTGTCCTATAATAAAGTGTATATAATTAATAGTGAAACCAGAATCCATTTGTTATTCTCCTCTTCTGACACAATGGAACTCTTTCATGGAATCATGCTGTCTTCAGGAGTCCTGAAATCACCCTTTTGGGATCTAAGCACAGACTGCAGTATATGCATAAAGTATCTTGATCAAATGCATACATCCTGAAGGACACTATTTGGAGGGGCAAGTAAATATTTTTAAGTAAAAAAATGTGCATGCAGATGGACATGAAATAACGGAGTGGTACAGAGAGGCCCTTTAAAAAAAATATATATATAAATGAGAAATGGCTTAAATAATTTCTAGTGCAAGAGAAAATGGTAAAATAGTAAAAATTTCTGCATAGTTATCAGATATATTGTATAAAAGAGATCTAAATTCTTTTTAAGTACTTGTTACAAAGGTTTAATCATTTATTGGCTGTTGCCTTATATTCTGATCTGCCTTCTTAAGTCCTGCTAGTAGTAAATACGGTTTTAGTGAACCATGCATTGACCTTTCCAAAACCCAGGTGAGAGTACATTATATTTCTGACAGAGTCAGTCTTCAGGTGTTCCAGTTTCACGTGCTGATTTGCTCTTCAGATTTCATTACAGACTGGAGTATCCACAGTCTTATCCTCTCATTTTCCAAGTACCTACAGATAGCCCTCCTTCCTTGAAAATCTTGTTTCTGGAGGAGAATACAGGACTTGAATTTTAAAGACCAAAACATTGCATCAGCAAAAAAGGAGGGAAGAAAATTTATAGAATTGGTAGATACCAAAGGCCAGGATGATTTCTGGAAGCATATTTAAGGGTGGGAATTTCCAGATTGTTTCCTGCAGTTAGACTTAATCTTGTATGAAATGTCTCATTTTCTTTCTTTGGAAACACAATAAACATTTTAAACCTATATGTTTGTAATGTTCATTAAAAAATGAAGTGACTAAAAGCTATTAGACAAGCATTAAAAAAATTCTCATCTATCCTACCACCCACACTGTAATGGCTGTTCTACATTTTTCATCTCCCGTTATAAAAACAATGTTTGAATAACTCTACCAATTCATAGAGCTCGAAAGTCAGTCCTCATCAACTGACAGCAATAACAATGAATCAGCTTTAGTTACTATTGCTCTAGTTTGGTAATTCAATACATTTCTATGATAATCAAATCCAAACTGATGTGATGAGGATAACTGATGGTTCTGCAACTTCTGTGTGAGTAATCAAACAGTGTAACTTTTCTCCTATGAATTAAGTAACTTCTTTCTTTACATGCTTTGAAGGGTAAGGTTGAAGAGTAAGAGATGGCTAAAATAATGGGCACTTCTAAGCCATAAGACAGCTCTTTGAAAAGTACAAGTTACCAGGTGCTAGCCAGATTTGCAATTTGATTCCAGTAACTCAGTATATATTGATAGTTAGCAAAAACATTGAAATTTCTTTTACATCACCCAATAAATAATAAAAAAGATTATTACACATTACTTCTGAATTAAATAAAAACCTGAAACCAGAGGAAAAGATCATGTGGAAGAGTATCTTGAAAAGTATTTATGCAGAAATGACAAGCAATTGAAGACACGAAAAACTGATCTACTATCTAAGCACTTAAAGCCATTAATAGGAATAACATCTAACTCGAACATATGAATGAGGCTCAAGCTTTACTTTCACAAGGGCCTATTTAAATTCCTGTGAGGTTTAAAGGTATCAAAGGAAGAAGCAGTTTAAAGTATTTTTACGTGAAGTAAAAAAAAAAGCTCTCTGAAAAAACATTAGAAATGCAATATAGTAAATGCCAAGGGCTACTACTGCAACTTCTTTTGTAGCATCACTGAGATAGCCTCTCAATAAATTTCAATATTTAAAAAAAACTATCCCGATATATATGTTAGCAGACAAGTATCTGTGAAGTATCACCACAGAAAATTTAAATACTTCTGAAAACTGAAATTCAGACAGTAAAAAATACGTTATCTTGAAGATTATGATCTTTATGTCACTGTCGCTGTCCTTTAAGTTTTGTATTCTTTTCAAACATTTTGTTAAGTTAAATGTAAAATGCAGAACAGAAAACCTACACAATTACGATGCTTGTTCCTTAAGAATTTTGAAGTAATTCCCCTCTCTAAGCATTCAATTTGAGCTGTCCCCTAAATTACAACCTATGTATCAGAACTAAGGACTACATTTATTTACAAAAAACATACCTCTGTTGCTTAAAATACTCATAGAAACCAGTTTTTTCCTACACAGCACAATTTAGAAAGATCTAGTTTGTATTTTTCATTACTTAAATAAGTAAAGTTATTCCTTTTCTTTTTCAATTTATGTACATTATTTTCTTATTAACTCAGGCAAAATAATTTTTTTCTTAAAAAAAAAAAAAAGATAAAAATGACAGTGAAATCAATCCTTCAAATTTATAGTTTGTTGAATCCCTCCAAGAAATTGTATGAGGGCTGAGAGCATTATACAGATTAACACATATATGGTTTTCCCCGAGCAAGGAAAAAGAGAACAGAAATCAGAGAAAAGCTGTCTATGACAATGCTAGAACACCCCCCCGTCCCACACCCATTTTGTAGGTGTAGTCTGCTGGATTTATAATTCTTCTAATCTTAATGCCTATTTAGAGTTGAAACATAGTTTCAACTGGTAGAAAATGCCCAAGTTAGGCTTTTAAAAGGGCAATGTATGAAATTCATATAGAGAAACACATAGAAATTGATATGATTTTGGACTTTGTCTCTTCAAAATGTATTAGCCACAGTCCAAAGGGAAAAAAAAGCCTGAAAATGTTTCAGGTATCTCTGAGGCACTCCTGCCTCTGAGCCTTTCCTTTCCTAAAAGATCCCCCTGTCCCTGGTTCATTTGCCTGCTGAAGTCCTCTCCCTGCCCTCCTGTCTATTCCCAGCCACCCCCAGCCTAACTCACTCCAATTCGCACGGCTGCCAGGAGGTTCTTGGGGACTTTCTATTTGCCTTTATCCTCTTCCAGGGACATGGGGCTGAGCGAAGTTACACCTGCAGCTGCACTTTTCCTAGGCCAGGGACTGAGGCTGTGGTCAGAATCACACTGAAGGCAGCTGATTTCCTAAACCTGCACAAACTGCTGAAAAGCAGTTTGGATCCTGCTCCATATGCTCAAATTCCCAAGTAAACCCTGGACTCTGGAGACACATCACATCACATTACCCACGGAATAGACAAGATTTAGCAAAGCATGTTTGTGTGTGACACAAGTCACAGGCTATTCTACAACGTACCTGATATCTCACCCCCTGAATACCCAGCATATTTAGAAGTTTACATGCAGGTGCAAGTGGAGGAATCTTGGTAACACTCTTCTTTGTTGAGGGTATTTTCTTTTCTCCCTTTTTTGTCTTATTAATGAGGGGAAAAAAATGAAATACAATTTTGAACAAAATCTGAAGGTCCAGAATAAGAGACAAGAATGAAAAAGATTTTCAATATATCTGACGAAAAATGAGACGTATTTTAGTAAACATGCTATTGCCTCAATGCCAAGGGAAAACCACTTGTCATTAGAGGAATGAATTGCTCAGCTGTTTATAAGCAAAAAGCTCTGGGGGAATTTCTCAAGGCCCAAACCACAAAGCATTGCAAGGTTACATATGTTGCAGGTGGTTTAGGGTAGACAGGTGGGAAAACCTCAGCTACTAAAAAAAATATTCCACGTAGGAGATTGTATCTGAAACTAGATAACCTCAATGCAACAGAGAAAAAACAAACAAAATAGCAGTAGTGAATTCTACATCGAGGCACAATAGGCTGACCAAAATAATCATCTCACTAGTGTCAAATGGAATTTTTTTAAAACTAATTTTTTCCAATATATTATCCAAATGCTGCTAAACATTTATAGTTTTTTCCCCTAAACTACTAATATTTTAAGCCCAAACCAAAACCCAGACTGAACCAAATATAGGTAAAAAGAAGAGAAAGATCATGATGGAATGTTGTTCTACTTATTTAAACAATTATTTCTAGTGAGCCAATTTTCTCCATTTTCCCCTATTCAGCTGACATGGCAATATTGGATTTCTTCATAATTCTTGTACTGTCTAAGAAATTTTTGTATTAAAATCTATTTTTTCCCTTTCATTTGTTTCTAATGAAAGTTGGAGGATCATGTGACCCTAAATTCAAATAGGACTGAGAGGTCAGGAAAGGCTGACCTTTTCCTGCTAGATCATCTATGCTACTTTTTTCATTAAAGATGACATAAACATGACAAAAATTTTGACTGAGAACAGAGCTGAAATATAGCAGCTGAGATGTGGATAAAAAATACAGTTTGTTTAATTCAGCAGCAGTTTTTCCATTAGGCACTAATAATTAATATGAAGTATTTACTCATTATTACCTAATAACTTGAGTGAGAATTTCACCTTTCCTCTTTTTATTCTTTTGTCAGATATTTAAGGCAGCTCTCTCCACCCCACATGGCAACACTTATACAGTACAAGCAAAGGCTTAACATTACAGAAACATACCACAGTATTTTGTATGCTAAACATCCCACCTCAAACTCCAAAGCACCCAAAGCAAAAAACCATTCCCTAAACAAACAAACTTTTCCTTTCACCTGCTAATTCTCCTCCTCCCTTATTATACCTTCTGCAGCAAGCAACCTGCTGGAGCACAAAAGGTATTTTATCCACCTATGAACCACTGAGTTATTAGAATGAAAAAACCCAGAGAGACATTAGATAATATAAGGTACTATTGCCAATTCAAAAGTGGTTCAAGGTCAAGAGCAAAATACCATCTAAAACATAGATTGATAATCTATCAACCCTGTGTATGAAAGCAGCACAACATGAAGGGTACACTGCACAGAACTAATAAAGAACTTCCTTTAATCACAGGAGTCAGGAGATCCATGCACTAATATTGGTGTTGGCAAAGGAATGCCATAATCCTCAAACTGGGAATAATGCTTCCTGTTCACATTTTTCAGAAGATGCTAAGGGTCTCAATCACGGACCTTGTTATTTACAATGCAATAACAGCATGAAGAATTATCACATTTAATTGTTTCTGAAGAAAATAAAGGAGGTTTTTTTTTTCCCCCGTAAGCAACAAAATTTCCCAGGAAAAACAGAAAAGGAAAGAAAATTCAGTTAATCGGGTCAAGAATGAAAGACACCCCTGAACTCTGATTAGGCTGAAATAAATTATCGCCAGTTTTGTTTCGTGACAACCCTCCATTCCCCTGGCAACTAGAAATTTCAGACACCAGGAAGATATTTTAAATACTGTGCGTTATGGTCTGTTTTTAACTTCATACACACATGCTTTCTCTCACATGGGCATTCTATGACAAGAGATGAAGAACTGAAAAAAAATGACAAGTGAGATTTAAAAATGCTTCAGTGACTTGACTGAAAGAAATTTCTAGTTGTGTATTTTGGCTTCTTGTCCCAACTGCTTGGGAAGCCTTTTTTAATTTTCATTTATATTATTACAGCATACTGCGTTTTAACAGGTAGATAAAATCCTACCAAATCAGTTTTTGTTGATATTCCAGACAAAAAGACTCCGACCTGCCAATGTTCAAGTTCATAACCTGTGTAAAATCCCCATCTTGCATCAACAGAATTGCTTAAGTACCTTTTAAATCTGCCTCTTAATTTAGTTGCCTATTTTTCAGCTGAACCCTTGGTTTTAAGAAGTAAATTAACTAAATAGTAAGGTATAAATCTGACAGTGTTCAGCTCTACCCCGTGACAGATTTATGCTCTGGCATCTTGCAGCCTCGCACAGTTAGGAACAGGAGTTTTACAACATTGTGGAGGAAAGCTCCAGGCTTTTGAAGGGAACACACAGCAAGCCTCGCTTTAAACCCTGGAATGCTCCGAATTATGAGATTTAAAATATGACATCTTTATGTACAGAAAAGCTACCACATTATGGTTTTATTGGCACTCGTTTTGGACAACCTGCATAACTCACTGATGGCTTTGTGAGTAATGCAGTTATCCGAAGATTATACTTATACACCCCTTGTAATCACACTTAGAGCATTACATCTTCTCCAGATACATGCTTCTACACAAATCTCACATCTCAGGGAAAAACAAGGACATTTTAAGGTGCTGTTTGTTTATTTTCACTACAAGGAGAAGAAACAGAATAATTCACGTTCTGCATGTAATGTGCTACGTAAACCACTTGAAAAAGGTCCCCGGGGAGTGAAAAAAGCTCATTCACAGAGCCCCATGCACACACCACACCAAAAGGAATATGACATCCAAGTCTTTTCTTGTGAAACACAGAAAGAAGCTAAGGGCCTGGTGCTGCAGGAAAAGCAACTCCTTTCATTCAGGATTCCAATTGTGAGGAATTATCCTAGAGGGCCATTTTGATCACTACTGCTCCTTAAAAAGACAAAGGACAAAAGACATAACATCTCCAAATCTAATTTTCCATAAGAAAGTTACAGCAAAGGAGAAAAAATACCACACCCAGTTCTATCTTGACAGTATTTTGCTCTTTCAGAGAAGCTCTTCCCAATACAAATGTACTCAAATACCCTTCATTACAATTGATACACTAATATTTGCTATAAAATATGTAGGTATCATATTTTATCATATATCGTATCAGCAGTATATCAACATTTTTATCAGAAGAATCTGGACTCAAATTCCATCATAATAGACTGGATATGATTCAGTAGTTAATCTTTCATATATTATTGAAAAGTTATGAATCAATTTCTATATAACTCACAGTTTGTGTCTTTCAAATTTTGGTAAATAAATTATGACATGGAGAACTTTTGATTAGGTAGAATCAAAGTGCTTTAAGTGTTTTAGATGCTTCCTTTTGATAAACTACCTTGCAAACTAGAAATGATTAATTGAATTATCAGGTTGCACATAAGAAGAACCATAATCACCTTACTCTAACACTGTTAAATACATTTTATAAGTGCAATTTTATAAATAACATTATTGGTTTTTTAGGAGAGGGTCATTAGCTTTAAATGACATTTTGAACAGAAGTAAACCTATCAACTGAAAGAAAGAGCCCCAAGAAATTCACAACCAGTAAGTTTTATTGGTAGCTAAAGTAATTAAGAACTTAAAATGCTTCAAGCATAGCAGCAAGTGCAATCAGAATTGCTTTTACTTTGCTACTGAGGATGTCAACCTGCTCAAACAGAAGGAACAGTTTAAAAATTCTGTCTTCCACAGAGAACTTTCTGGTCCATCTTGTCTTGGAGACTTGCTGTCAAATGTTAGCCAAAAGTATAAAGAGTAGTTCCTAACTCACCTTTAGCCATTTCCTCTGAAAGACTCTGCACCTCCTGACCCTCCCAGAAATCAGCGGCCACACCACCCGCTCCTTCCTGCCCTTAAGGAGGCCAGTGGCTCTCCTTCCTGCTGGGCCACACAAGATGGCCAGTGAGGACAACGAAGTCACCTGGCTGGGCTCTGCTCTCGCTGCCAGCAGGGGACTGCAGCACCATCTTGCTTGGCCCCACAGAGAACTGGGACAAGTCCTTTGCTTCTGCACCATTTTACCTGTGGCATGGCTTTAACTATGGGAGGTGTCACTGTTCTGGAAGCTTTGCTTTATTCCATATTATTTCCCACCATATTCCTATTAATTTCAAGGTAATGGTTGTTCAGCTTTGATGGATACAGTATTTGTGAGTTTTTACCCACACAACTGGCCTGTGTGTGCAACACTACGGAGTGAGCAACACTTGGGAACCGTGTTGCCATTGGCAATCCAAGAGATCAGCTTTCTCCCTGGAGTGATGACTACTGTCTTGCATATGGTGCTGCAAAATGAGAAGGACTTTGAAAGGTTTCTCATTTGAAAAGTCTTGACTAGATGACTAATCAACCACTTTCCAAGTTTTTTTCCTGAAAACACTGCTTGTGACATATAGGATATATTGAGAATGACTATTTTGTGGTTGGTTGATTAAATGGTTAATGTACCAGTGAAGAGATTGCAATGAACTTTGAGAGAGATAACAAAGCTATTGTATCATAAGTATTGACCATGTAGCCTTTTGTATTCTAAAATGCATAGGTGCACTGGGAAAGAAGGTGTTGAAACAAATGTACAAAAATGAAGCGGATCTTTAATTCATGGTACACTTACTATTTTTATGTGGTACTATGGCAACATGGTTATTCCAAGTAATTTATCATTAAACTCTTAGCCGCCTGTCATACCTTATTCTATTAATGAAACACAATAACTGAATATTTAAATCAATAATTCTTAAAACAAAGCACACACTATTTAATTGGAAAATATAAGTTTCTCATTTTAAGAACATGAACATAAAAAAAGAGTAAGTTAATATCATGGCCACCATTAAAAAGCTTAGCATGCAGTTACAGAAAAAACATTGATTTATTTAAAGTGAGGTGTTTAGATAACATCTAACCTGACTGTATTTGCAAATGGGAATGTTAGAATATCAAAATGCTTGAGTTCAGTACAAGGAATTGAATGTGCTTATAAAAGCAGAGGTCAAGTTGAGGATGGTGCCACATTTTTGTCCATAAAAATCTATCTACCTTGCACTGCATGTGCAAGATCTTAAACTTTCAGAAATTAAGGCAAGTAGAAGTTCTCTGTGAATCACTGAAAGTAAATGCATTTATTTTTTGTTTCTCCTAAGTCCTTTTCTTCCAGATGAAGAGATGTGTAGTTTGCTTTTCTGGAAAACCTGACTTCCTTTATCAATAATATCTCATTTAAAGGTAACTCTCCTTTAAAGTACAGGTGACATCACTTAGTCAGGCAGCTCTCCTTACTTAAAGTACAGGCAGCTCATACTGCACTTGGATATCCATTATCCCAGCTTCCAGATAACTTACATTTCATGCACCTAAACCCCCCCTCAATGTACTATTGCTCCTGGAATATCAGTCACATTCTTCATGATCAAAACTAAAAAGCAAAGATGTTTGTTTGGAGTCTCCCTCCCCCTTGCTGGTACCCCTGTAACGAAGTGGACCCGCACCCCAGCAGTACCTCTGCGTGCAGGTACAAATTAATGAGCTGCTAATGCCGGAGCAGCGCCAGATCCCAACTTCTGATTGGCTGCAATCTGGTCATTAAAGAGAGGTAATTAATGCCAGATTGCACACACAATGCTAACAAACAAACAAAACAACCCCAAACCTGCTTTTCTCCTGCCACAAACGGCAAAACAACAATACTGACATAACGGCAGCGTTCAAAGGACAGTTGCAGCTCTGCAGCGGCACCTCAGTTAATGAGTGTATAGAAAAGAATTTATCTGAAGAAGAAGAAAGTGAAACTCAACAGCCTTTCAGGCACATGAAACCAGCTTGGAGAAAACTATGAGACGGTGGCAGCTACTTAAGAAGAAAATTCAGCTGAAAATAAATGTACAAAGAGTTTGGTTCAAAATTTCAGCAATGTGTTTTCCCCTTGTTACTCATTGCTTAGATAGTGAATAGTGTTAAAAGCTAGAATGCAGATTTTTCCAACTATTCCTTATATGAGTGATCATGACCATATTTTATTGCTTAGGTTTGCTGGCAGTATCTGTAATTTCAGTCATGACGAACTAATATGACTTCTTTGAAATGTCATGTATGCTTCTCATGGATTTAGCTAGAATTTAATATTATTATATAGCTACTTTCAATGTCAACAAATAGCTAAAATACAATGTTGAGAAAATATCAGCAGCAGTAGCTATAATATTATTAGCATAAGTAGCAAATTTATTTCCATCAACCGAGCACATTCTTTTTTTCTTTTCTTTTTTTTTTTTAATTGACAGCTTATGATAAAAGATGTCTCCACTGAATTAAGCTCCTAACTAGCTTGCTCAATGAATGGGACAACTCACCATGTGAAAATATTTGAAAGCAAACTTATTTTACAGAAAAATTAAGAATAAATACAGTAAGCTTTCAGACAAAGGACAGTTGTCAGCTTCTTAGTATGCAGTACAAAACTGTAATATTCTATGTAGTGTTTTAGTTTTCTAATAAGTCACTGTGATAAGGTTAACGCTTCAACATTGAACAACGTACAAATAAGAACACCCAAAGATGAAAATTACTTTGCTTATGTTGCTGTATTAGAATTTTATTTGCTAAAGGGTGAAAACAGATTTTCAAAATTCACAGTTAACTTAAAACAATAGTTTTAAACCTTTTATTCCTAGCCCTGGCTGCCTTCAGGAAGGAAAGAACATCTGGTTATTTAAGGAACACAATATGTTCACATTTTCTATGACTTTTGTTTCTAATTGGGTTTTTTAATTTTTTTTTTTATTTGAACAACTCTAGTTAGAACTATGTTTTTTAATCACTTTATATTTTTCCAATGCCCTATCTCCATATCTCTACTTCTTAATTTTGCTGCCTTTGCTGTGATAATTAACAGTACTCAATGGTTTTGATAAGGAAAAAAAACTGAATAAAATGAGCCACTCGTGGTGTATTAAATATGCAGACACACACCTTCAGTAAATGTTTTTGGATATACATAAAAGTACCTTCCCTTATTTTTTCATTTCACATATACACAATTTAAATAGCCCATTCTTCCATAAGAAGTTCTACTTTTATACTCAGAAAGACTGTAAATGCATAGAAGTTACTTTAATATAAATAATTGAGGCAATTATCTGTTCAAAGATTAGAAATGTGAAACAAATACTCTGCTAAGCAGGTTAACTTTATCACCCTATGCAAAGACAACAACACTGATTTGAGCTTTTCATTCCATGTTTTCCTAAGAAGCGGAGCTAGCCAAATGCAGAAAAGGCTGAAATTCAATTATTCTGCATTGATCCATACTCATGCCTGTAAAATTAGTATCTCTCAGGCTTCCCCCCTTCCCCAGAGACAGGTGCATTAACTTGTTTTCAGCTATTACAGAGATGTGTATTTCTCTTCTGTGGCACTGAAAAATATGAGGGATGTGGTATCTAAAATGTTCTCTCATCTCAACTGCCAACTGGGGTTCACAAAGTGAACAGGAGAGCTGCTGCATTAGGTTAATGGCAAGTACTAATTACTTTTCATATTATTGTTAATACTGGAAAATGCTAAGGCTTCTGATAAGGTTTGATTTCAGGAAAGGTCAGGAAATTTTACTTGTCCATCTTGAAGAAAAAAACACCCCCCACCTTTTAAGTGCAGCTTTCTTCTGACATTTAGGTTGCTCTCCTGGTGGTGACTGCAGTGAAAAGAGGCAAACAAAATGCGACAGGTTCATCAAGCCTAGGTTTAGCTCTCCTGATAGACTACATGACAAAAAGTAAGAAGGCAATACCTGTTATGTCAGAGCAAGGAAAGAGAAAAAATAGTAGGTGTTTTTAGATATACAAACCCAGGTTAACTCCAGAATTGGAAGTTACAGATGGAAAAGCTGTTCCAGGTTTAACATCTGATAACAACTTCACCATTTATGACAAGACTGGTCCTTAAGAATCTTTCAGTTTGATCCACCTACCTCCAACCTTTCTTAGTCCAAATACCCAACAACCTCCCCTCTGTAAGATGATTTGGTATTTTCCTAGCTGTAAAAATAATGTGGAAGACAACATATATATTGGCAAACCTGCAAGAGGTACATTCCTGTTTGCAACTGCCCATGACTTCTAAATGCATTTTTTGTCCAGCTGAGATTTACAGCTCCAAGGAGCAGAGAGCAAGCCTCTCTCAGATATTTGGAACAACACTAAACATTCTTAGTATGTTCAACAAATAATGAAATAAGCCACTGGACCATGCAACAGTCTCCCAGAGAAGAGTTCCCTGATTTCACATATTAAAACCCAAGTGAAATCCTGGAAGAAATGCCATGTGAAAGAACTCTGCCCTGGCTAAGGAGAGATAAAATTGTACTGAACCAAATGTAAATTCCTATTAGAAACTAGTATCTTGTGCTGGAGAAATGCACAGGAAAACATCAAAGAAGGAAGAAAAATAATTAAGCACTGAATTTGTTAATCACCACTTACAAGTTGCACTATGGACTAAAATCTCTTTGTCATTTCTTCCAATCTCCTTTTATCTGCACAGGGAATAAGGGCAAACTGAATTATTTCTATGCAACTAGCAAAAAAAAAAAAAAAAAAAGAAGTATCAT